>DWFV01000284.1:0-15573 GCA_018246775.1 Parelbella machaon machaon
TCTAAATTAGAAAAATCCAATGGTACCTGACCCAGGATTTGAGCCCAGGTTCTCCCAAGTGGCAGTCGCACTTGCAACTACTCGACCAACGAGGCAGCCGAAAAAAATATTTGACCAATTTAATAATAAAACTAAAAGCTTATCATAATAGCTTATGCAATGTTCCTTTCACATGTCTAGACCACATGTTCGATGTCCCTGCTGGTAGAAAAGTTGAATGTAAGGAAAATAGTTTCCGCTTGGGCGGTGAAACAGGTTCACAATGCAGGCTCCTAAGAAAGTTTCCCGCCGGAAGGAAGTCCTTGATATTATTTCTGTTGCGTAACTCCCCCGCCCTTAACGTACAATAACACCCCAAGGCATTTGTATAAATAAGGAACATCAAATAAAACGTAAACTGAGCACTGAAACATCTTTAGTATGCTACAAACGAAATATATGATAAGATATTTTGTTAATTCAATAAAGTGTTATAACACCGTTAGAAGGCTATGTTATAACACATAATTGTTATCGGTACCAGGTTCCTTACACCTCATAAAGTAATCAACCATAAGAATAATAACACAGTTAAAAGTGGCAGTGACCGGAAGGCTTTTTGATATATAGATGCGAAGACGTCTGGATAACTAAATTCAGAAATCCTCATGTTCGATTCCTATTAATTATATTATTAATTATTTTTTCTTATCGTATGTTAAATAAATGTATGAAAAATTATAGCATTATAAGAATATATTATCGCAGAAAATAATTTCATTCGTGTTTCAAAAACTAATTTCCTACATTTTTCTCATTTCAATATTTAAACTCAAATGTTTTTAAAATTCTGCGTGATTGTCGACACCCTTTCATTATACTCTGATTGCTTGCTTAGTTGTTATGCCGTAACAAGAAATTTACCATGTTTTCTATTGCCTACTTACCAATGAACACTAAATTCGCGTTCTAGCAGACCTTGTTGGTGTGGAAATTTATTTAATTTTTATCTGTGTGAAATAATATCAAATAAGCACGGTCTATAATGGACGAAACGAAACCGATGACCCGAATTACGTTCAAGACAGCGCGTCGTACGATCTCAAACAGTTACGCAACAATGACACAGAGCGAACAATACCAATTACAATTTGTATTCACATAACATTTATTATACAACGAGACGTCAAAGGCTCACAACCCGGGGCCATTGTGAAAAAAAAGAGTGTCGTGATTAGAATTTTATGCGTTTATTTGCAAATAATTGTGCGGTCGGTGCATCGTACTCTAGTCACCTTGCGCCACGTATATGGAATATAAATAAGCCGTTCGCAAGGAAACGAAAAGTTTTCGATTCGATACGCTCGTGGTTGTAACAGCGTGGGATTCCAGCTTTGTGAAATTACATGAGAACGACTTATGTGATACACGAAAGGAAGAATGAAATAGGAACAGAGAAGTGGGAGAGGAAAGAGAAGAGTTAGTAGTTGCAGTGAGTGTTTAAAGTGATGTAGGTGACTACGTCAATGATTTTGTACGTTACGATAGTAATATTTCCAGACAGGCTCTGTAGAAATTTTTGGAAAAATCTCGTTTTTTTTTTTAATTTTTTACGGTAAAAATATCACATGTTTCAGACATGAGTATGCTACGTCTATTAGATAATTGGTAACTACTACAATTATCAACGTATTCATGGTTCTATTACAGACGAGTTTTGAAATGAAAAAAAAATTGGCTTACAATCTAAGTTTAAAATAACAATAATAATAAATTATTGGAATTAGATATAACAAGCATTGCTACTCATTGTCAGAGAAAAAAGACAATTGAAGCATTTACTGATCGTCAAATCATTATAGATGGACGAGTGTAAGTCAAATGCTCTGCGATGAACGGTTAGGAATTCTAAGTAAGAACGATCTTGATAACAGGCTATCTAATTTTAATATCGTTACGTGCGTAAAATTGTCTTATCTTTTTGGACCTGTTATTCACTAATAGAACTAATCTGCAATTCCCTTTGATTCATCTGCCAATGCTTTTATATTGATTTGATTATTATGATTGGGATGCATCAATTGCGAGTATTTGTTTTATTTTGGAATAGAAAGTGAATTAATCAACGCTGATGATACTAAATGTATTCGCAAATGCAAATATTTGGATGTGTACAGCTTTTTGGAATTTAGGTGGCTCTCATGACGTAGGAAGGCAGGTAGCCGATCTAGGTTAATATGGCGAATATAAAGTAAATCCACGTCAACAAAATGGATTATAGCCGGTCATTATTAATAATAGACAATTTAATGTTAATGTTTAGCGTGTTGAAAATTATCTGTCAAGCCTTTTTACGTTTCACCACCAGACACGGATCGCCTCTTGGAATGAGCGGGACATTGAAGTTTTAATAAAATAATATGAGCCATTTACTTATACAACTATACCTGTATTTTAGAAATTAATTATACGTATATTGTATTTGGGTGACTACCACTCTAAAATGTGGAACAAAATATTTATATAATGAGGAATACACTGAGACAAAAATACTTGACAATAAAGAAACATTAAAGTTACATATTTAAAAACACAAAAGTCGGCAAATTCAGTGATTTCATTTAGTTTTTTTTTTCTCACATTTATGGCTTGTGTCTACAACGTTAGGCTTCATTCATGTACTACTGACTGCGGCATATCCAATGAACGCAACATGAATGTGGGAAATCTATACATATAACTTGGGATTATTCCAAGACGTACCTCGAAAGTGACATTTAACATTGCCGAATGAGCAATTGTTGGATGTTCCGTTAAACAATTATTGTTAACGCAGCTCTGATGTAAGGCGCGATCAGATAATATCCAGAAGAGCTAAGAGAAATAGCTGCTACCATGCACGTACTAGACGTAGGATGCACTTCCGATGTATTCCCAGAACACTAACAGGGGTCTCCTCAAGAAAAGCAGGGAAAACAATTTCTTCTATGTAGCAAAACATTGCCAACCTTATTGGTGTTGCATATGTCTTAGGCGATTTTGATCACCTATCATCAGGTGGACCGTCTGCCTGTTTTTCAAGTTTATAAAACAAGAAGAACTGTCACTTTGCTTGATAATTTCACAATATTTAAAATTCTGAAGTTCCAATTCCAATGTTTTCTTACAAAACTTTCAGCAAAATAAAACGACAACTTTTAAGTATGATGGAAGTCATAATATAACAGACGACTAATCTGAAGCGCAGAAGCTATATAAAACAAAGCTGACTTTCAGTGATAATTCCAATAAATAAAAAATCGATTATGAAACGGAATTTTAATTAGTTATTGTTATAAGCACTCCACATATATTATCAATTATAGCCTTTACGAAAATATATTAACACTTTATTCCACCGGATACCGCTAACTGCTACAGCGACCTTGGAAACTTTAGTCACTCGATTGACGAAGTGCCAAATATAATATCTCCTCGGAGAAGGTGGTTCGGAGTTCTTCTGTTAACGCGTGAAGTGTACCATATTATAGTTACATGGATTTGTTTAAGATAAAAAAAAAGAACATAATATGTTGTAGAATACTATATATTTCAGAAAAACGTGTTCTCCAATAGGACTAGTACGGTCCTATCTTCGCGATAATACTATTCTTCATAAATAAACTTACATCCGAGGTGGTCGTATTTTGGCTGCTGCTCCAATTTCCTGGTACAAAGGGTTTCTTTATACAAATAAATAATATAAAATCAATGGTTGTTTCTTAGACGTTATAAATTTATTTTCGTGTCCTAGATGTGTATGGAATTGTTTAATAGGACAGTCAACAAATACTATTTAATTTCTTTCAGTTAAAATAAGATAAATATATAGATAAATAAATCAAAAATAAATCAAAAATAGATAAATTTTATCTGAAGACTTTGAAAATAAATTTGTAATCAGGTCTAAAGGCGTGTAATGCCTCAGATAATACATCATATACTTTGAGAAGATTAGGTTTAAACTGGTTTTCAGTGTTCGTTTCTTTTAGATTTCACGGCATTGTGAAATCGTGCACCAAGGAGACGGAATTGTGAAGCACCGGGGAATTAACGATTCAACTACATGTCTAACTTAATCATTGAAATCATAAGCGTATTTTTTTATTTAAATTTGTGTTACAAGATTAGTACATTTCGCTTTTCAACCGTAGTATATAATTGATTTGTACTTGAGCTTTAACTTAAATACGTTTAAATAAAAGTAGGCAATTGTAGCTGAACGCTCACTACGTTCATGGTTAAATGCACGATCAATATTATCTCTTCCACTGCAGGTTACTTGAAAGTTCTCGTTCAAAAGTTATGAATCATAAACTTCGACGACATGTCCGATTGTGCTGGGTCTTGAGCAATTTTCCGCTGATCGACTGCGGCATAGTCGAGTACTGTTAGTTCGGTTAAATATAATTTGTTTTGGTTATTTTGAATTTGGAACACTCCGTCTAGGGTTCGACTACGTCACTCCCTACACAAAATACCAAGTTATTCTGCAATAGGTTATTACGAAATGGGTGGCACTAATTGGATGCGAAGAGCTGAAGATCGAGCTCAGTGACGGGCTATTGAAGAGATTTACGTCCAGCAGCGAAAGGAAATGGACTAATGATGATGAGGGTGTTGTTAGATGCTATTGCCGCGATAGGCCGAAGTACAGATTTTGATAGTTGCTCCAGCATTTTAGAAACAGTTAAGCAATAAAACATTTAGGAACTTAAGGGCAAATTATTTGACCGTCTTGAAGAATTGGACTTTTAGAGATCTAGAAGTCACAAAAATCGAGAAAAGACCTCGTCTGATTGCAAACATTATGAGAACATGTAATTTCAAGACAATGGTTAATTGGTTACACAACAATGTAGGTAATCATGAAAATGCATGTCTATTAAAATGGATGATAGTACTTTGCGTTGATCAAAATAAAATTAAATCCAATATAAGTCGCACAACATAACGGCAAAAGGAGGTCTAAACTAAAAACGCATTACCATATTTTCGATTCCCGCCCTAACATTACCGTTCAGAGCACGGAATGCTCTAAAGTGCCACGTCGAACATTTCGCTTCGATCTGAAAAATTTAACAGATGTATTACGAGTTTAGTAAAGTGCATTTTTTTGCGTATTCGAAATCAAACTTATTAAGAATTGAATTTAACTGATAATCCATAGAAATAAACATAAAAAAAAGAAAAAAAAATTGAAATAAATAAATAGTATTAAATAGAATAAAATAAAATCAAATTCGCCCCGATATTTTTAATATTTGATTTTCCAACTATTTTAGAGTGGAATGGTGATAGAGAACTTTATTTCATTGAATATATATATGTAGTTATACAGAATCTATATGTAATAATTGCACTTACCATATTCCATGCCCTTGCAACAGAACACAAAATTTCATATAATTCTGTTACATAGCACACACAGATGGGACTGAATCTTATATAACTAAACAGACGTCGCCATAAGTTATGTTGCACGTCGCTAGACGTAGGGGTTCAATGAAGTAGAAAAAATAAAGTCAATTCAGAGACTTTTTTTTTTAATCGACAGCGTAATTTTCGTGCAACCTTCGTGACGAGCGTACAGTTCAATTGTTTCCCATCCAATTCGTATTCGCGTCGGCTGGCCACTATTACCTCATGACATTAGTATTTAGAACGGCTAGCACAAGATATTCATCTCCATTGTATTATGTATATTAAGGACGATATGAGTTGGGAATTCCTGGTTTAAGCTGCACATTTTGAAGGTGCGCTTCTCAAGAAATACAATTATCTATTCAGGCTACTTAGACTTTAGATTGCCCGAATTTTGGCTCGCCACTATTCCATTACCCCATGGGAGTTGGTCATGACCACCAAAAACTCTTAGAGATAAATTCAATGCCTCAATTTTTTTTGCTTTCCTAGCTAGGTTTACAGTTTCAAAATTGAGCTCGCACTATTACAGGAATTCTTCGACAAATTTTTGCTTTAGATCAAAACGCTGTCCAGTGAATTTAAGTTCCTCCTAAATGTTTACGACGAACTCGAAATTAAACAGAGATTCCCGTAATTATAGCCAAGTTAGATTAAAACAGAGGACTCCTCGTTTGATTAGACTACTTTTATTTTTGATTGTGTACTACTTTTGGTATGGACCAGGCGAGATATCCGGCAATGTTTGAGGGATTACCTCAAATGATGATCCAACCGCGCGAGTCATACCCACATCGTAGTTTGTCCTAAAACTCCATTCTATTCCTAAAAGCAATAGGTGCCGGTGCTGGCTATAACACTTATGCAAATGATAGTAAAGTTAAGCGAGTGACAGTCGTGCTCCCGGATGCGTCTTGGGGACTTTATGTCTGATGAATGCAGTTGGCCTGTCTTCGTGAAAGCTTGCACGTACTAAATATACGAGTATACAAATAAACACATTGTACTGTAGGAATTCTAATAAAGCTGATGCGTTTTAATGTCATGTTGTGCCTTGCGGCTTTTCTAAGGATTTCGATAGCTGTCGCTTCTCGAAAATTGTTTACTTTATTTCGCATAAATTATATTTCTGTTTTTCGTTTACTAAAGTAGTATTTTCTTGCAATGTTTATGAAACAAAAATTGGTCTGTACTTTTTATGAGGGGAATTTTGATTTATATAATGCTCCCGAAGTCGTATCTTCATTGAAAGTTTAATATCGATAGACATTGATTCGATTGTATCAGAAATTCATTGTACTATTATGCTGTTTCATTTTTGCAACTAATTAATTACTAAGAAATCCCTTAATAGCGTACAATTTAAGTAAGTTTAATCTTAACCTTATTCCATATCATGGAATATCCCTAATGAATTCGACCAAAGACAAAGTTCTGAGAATGTCTTAAGTTTTCCACGCTACTCTCATATAAGACGAAGGGTGAGCTGTAACAGTATTTTTAATACATTTAAATATTAAATTTGTGCTAAAAACATTTTCTTTTACTTAACTATTAAATTGATAAATACTTTCTGCCAATCTTGACAAATCGCAAAAAACTTAAGGGGTTAAAGATTTTTAAATGTCTAAATGGTGATTCGATGATTTTATACAATTTGTCTCATATTCCTAAAAAGCGCTAATTGCTTTGATTTTTTGGGCCAAATACAGAAACTATCAACTATCTACCGAACATCTTACATAATATCTAGTCTACACCATTAATAATCATGATATTCTAATCGATTCGCCAGCTAAACCTATTTATCGATTTAATGCATTCCGACCCCAGGATCCGCTTGGCTAAGAGCCTTACTATCTAATTGTTGGATTAGTTCTGGGTAGCGCGATGACCTTAATATCCCAATAATATTTTGTTACTGGGTGAAATTTTTAAAGACATTTTGTTAGAGATATATTTTAATAAATAACGGTATTGACTTCATCACCTTAATGTTATTTACGATTGTTTGTCATTTTAATGTTAATTTTATTTTATAAGGTGATTCATATTTTCAATAGTACTCGTAAATGAGGATCTTATATAACTATTTTAGTTCGTATCCTATTATATGGCTGTCATACCATCATTCCAGACGATGTATTAATAAATGGTAGAAAGGAAAAAGCTAAAAACTTTAGTTTAAGTATTCGTTTTTCAGTGTCTACGCGCATTTCTTTTTAATATCTAGGCCCAGTTCTAGAATATTTGATATGCATTAGATTCTTATCAAATTGAATTTGAAATTGTGTACAGAATAGAAATACAGAGACTTATAAATACAACATCAATGAGCAACTGCAATAATATACTGGGTTGCATTAGCGCCGGGTCTTTCAATGAACCACTCTATACAAGCTCTCGCGGAAGGTCGATTGGAGTGCACAAGATTTGTGGACACGTTTCCAATAGCGAGTTCTACGCTCATAACGGGCTTTAGGTAATTGGATTGTCCACATATAATAATTGATGATTTGAGAATCTTCATTCCTTGTTCAAAACGTGAGTATCTATTTGCTGATAAAATTAAATGTGTTGGTTTAGATAGTCCTGCGTATTCTGCCTTAAATAAATAATGACAGTTTTATGATTCGGAGAATCGGGTCAGAACTTTTTACTCAGCTCGAAGCTATCGAATCAGTCTAAGCATAATTAGTATTATAATTATAATTAATATTATATTATTAATAATTAGTATTATATTATTATTATAATCTAATTCAGCGCGTTTTAAATTCAGTTTTGTTATAGGACATTGGAATTATTGTAAAGTTTTTAACAGACATTTTATTTGTTCCCGAAGTACTCGTATATAGGGAACGTCTGACCGTTTACGCTACAAGTCACATGAGACGTAACATCCAAATTATGAATCATAACTAAAAGAGGGAAAATTAAAACGCAATAGTAATATGAAGACAAAATGATTATACCACAGCGTTACCAATTGCTTATGGAATAGGTGTATTAAAAATTGAGAAAATATAAAATAGTTTGTGTGTAACAAAGGAGGAGTCTTCAAAATCTAACAGGACTTATTAAATCATAATATTTTAAATCATTAAATTAAATCATTATATTTACTCATATTAAAATTGCGCAGGTAAAATATGATATCATTCCATTAAAATAACTTGGCGAATGTTCGTATAGAATTAATTTTTGTATGCAGGACTGGAGAATTTTATAAATTTCACCATAAAATTTAGACAAGCCTGCGGTATATTATATTGATGGTATGTACCATTTGTTTAATTCACTGGGGTAGTTAAATAAGTGCTGTAGGAATATAGCAGTTATGTACTGCGTTGCATTAACATTAGGTCTTTGAATGGAAACACTCTATATACTCTAGTAGAAGGTCGATCATAGTGCACAAGATTTCTGAGCGTGTTGCTCGTGTGGTGCCGCTGTGAGCGGAAAATTTTTGAATTTATAAATATTATTTAAACTAACTTTTTGGATTTTTTTAAACGTCTTTATTTAATCATTTTTTTGCTCAACTACCTGTGTTATAACTATGTATGAGAAAGGTTCTTTCTAATATTTATATATATATACGTAGTTCATAAATGTTATATAATAATTCCTTTGTATCCTTAAAGTGTTTACGAATTTAACGTACGGAAGTATCACCATACAGGATAGGTAAATTTGGTGGTCATCGAAATTGAATGGTAACGTTATTCGGTTCATATTTTGCATCAATAATATCAATATGCAGTCGCTGGCTACGAAAACCAAGCAAATTTTAGATTGTGACTCGTGAACTCTCAGATAAGTGGGTGGGTGAAACGCTTTGGGAATATTTAGCTGTCCAAATATTGGTCTTAGTGTATATATTTAAATCGCCCGCTCTGCGGCTGGTCGGTAAAATTAATGAAAAATTAAATTGAGGACCCAGATGATTGAACAAATGAAAATACCATTAATTTTATTCAATAGTATTAGAGAATATGCATGTCTGAAGGGACACGTGTGTTATATCTATATTTATCGAATAGATTCAATTCCGCCATACTTCCCGCTGTCAATACGAACGCGCCCGTAGTTCTTGAAACTATTTTCTATTTCTGCACAAACAGTTCAGCTGCTACTGGTCTTCAACTTGTTGGTAATGCGATATAAATATATTCTAGTACATCTGTATGGTCATAAAGTTTAAACGCGGGATCGGTATTGTGTAGCTATTTTAAATAAAGATTGGTCTGAATATCGATAGGTAAGACATAAGTGTAGGTATACAGTTAGCTTAGTTTTTTTTTTACATTAAAAATTAATACTTGAAAACTTTTAACTTACCATTACTTACTTTATCATAGGCTCAATATGTCTAGCTTATTTGTCGTTATAATCATTTTTAATCTATAAAAAGTCAAAGTATAATACATAGATCCAAAACATTTTCAAATAATTTGAACTGTCTGGAATAATTTTGTCAACTTTTTGTCACATAAATTTTAAGAGGAACTTTTATATTACTACCAATACTTTGGCCTACATGCGACAAACAACAAAAAGATCAAGGCCTCACGTAGTCTTTACAGCCAGTGAAAAAACACCGTTGTCTTTGATGGTCCGTTGGTGGACCAATTTCGAAATAGTAGGTATTTTCTTGACACCATATTGCTTTACGATCTGAAAGTCGTAAAATAAAACAGCGTATGTTATCAAAACTATGCTTCCGGTTCATGCGCTGCGTTACATAAAGGAAAAACGAGAAAAGAGATATTTTGTTGTGGAATTAAATTGCATGTAATGAAATAGGTATATATGCTTCGTACAAAAACTATACGTTTCCAAGTTTGAAAATTGCAGGGAATTTAAAATTCCTCCTGCGTCCGGGTTAACTACCTAAATGCATATAATCGAATTTTGCATTCAGTTTACAACAATGGGATTTATTGTAGAATTACGTGCGCTGTCCACTAAGCGTATGCGTTTCTGGACGCATCACTTGTTGCGCGCCAAAACGGCGCGTGGCAAGATGGCGGAGTGCGTGATTTTTTTCATGGCGTCTTTCCGCGTGTGTCGTGATTTTGGCCAGTGTTCCTGTGTGACGTAGGCGACCCAGTTAGGTACGCCAACCGGTGCCACGGCCAAGTCCAGCCGGGCATCCCCAATGAACCAGCGCCAATATCTATAAAATAAATT
Source organism: Parelbella machaon machaon (assembly GCA_018246775.1). NCBI lineage: Eukaryota > Metazoa > Arthropoda > Insecta > Lepidoptera > Hesperiidae > Parelbella > Parelbella machaon. The sequence goes on from DWFV01000284.1 coordinate 10,639, forward strand.
GGACTGCCGCGAAATAAAGACAGAAAAAAATAATAATGAAGGAATCGTCAGCGCGTGGTCGGATTTGCCGCCAAAATTTTCAGGGTGAACGCACTCCAGTGTTTTGGCAATGTCCATCTGTTGGAAGTTGTCCTAATAGTTCGTGATTCGATAAGGAACACCTAGTTTTATTGCTTGTCTTTTAATGTTTGTAAACAACAATTTAGTCTTTACAACTTAAGTTGTTTCAGTCAATATCAAAAGTTGTGGTTACATATTTCTTTATTTAGATTACGCGTTTGTAGTCCTATTTTATATTAACAATTACCATATTGAGCTGTATAAATGGCGATTGGCTAAATATCTAATTGCTTAACATAAGTATAAGTAGAAAATACATTTTTGCAAAATTAAAGTACATATAATAATATAATATTAATTTATTCTCAGGCAACAAGGCCCATAACATAAATACCTTATAGACTAAAATACATATTTACTTATATCTTATAACTAATTCACTTATTTTGGGGCATTTAAAGATTGCATCACATTATTTCCAACTAGATAAGTAAATTTTCCAAACATAGCATAACTAACTAGCGCTTTACGAAACTTCACGGCTAACCAACGGTAATGGATTCGAAATAACGTGATTCCCCGGATGATATCATCCTAGCATCAGACTAGATCGTACGGGCAATCTGCGCTTCTGCCAACAATCGCTCTATTCAGCATTTGTTGTTCTTATATATGCCAAATGCTTGCACCTTATCGCCATCGCATTTTGATAGTTTTATGACGCAATTTTTGTATCATTCGCGCGCTTTTCGTTCGGTTATAAAGATGGCTTTGGTTTTTAGTGGACTCGTTTGGGTCAGGTGTGACTGCGTTCATTCAATTTTAAATGTCTAATGTTATTTTAAAATGATAATTTTGAGTTATACAATTGTTGATATCATCTTTCGCCACCATTATTGTCCAGGGATTATTTTTTTAGATTAGGTGACATCTTATAGTTAATACCTTTTACGAGTTTTTGTTATGTAATAAAAATTGCAAATGTCTCAATGTTATGAATCTGTTTATTGTGAATACGAGAATAAGGCATTAATTTAATTTAGTATTAATAATTAACTCTTTTTTAATTAGATAAAGTGATTCACTTTCTCTATTATAAATCACTTTTAGACATATTTTTTTTACTTGGACCAGAATCAATCAAGTCACCTTCATAATTAATAGACGTGCCCTATTAACATGCTAAGGCTTCGATCTATATTGCAAAGTCATTAACCTTAAGAATTGAGTCCAGTTCAAATTTTCATTCAATGCCACGCGTACGTTCCTGGCTGTAGCTCAATTAACAAAAGAAGCATCCAGGAGGGCGGCGTCCCCCGGGTCCTGCCAAGTGGGCACCAGCCAGCGTTGGCACAGCAGTGCTCTGTCTGAGATGATCGCCAATTTACTGTTTTGACTGGCTCTTTGTTTATATGACATTATGTCTAGAAACAAGTCCAAGTTCAAAGGTATCACCTATTGGAGGTGAAACCAGGTCAATAACTTTGTTATGATTGACTAGCACCTGTGATTTAGTTATAATCGAAGATGCTACGCTGACAAAATTTGATAATAGTATCTGGTATGAATCGATAGCCAATTCAATAAAGGATTGTATATAACAACCAATCCCCATATTTTTAAAACACAGGAGCATAAGCGCTATAGCTGCTATAACTATACAAAAATTTGCAGCATTTGAACTTCGCGTAGAACGTAAGATGTTGACTGCTCTTAATGTAAGAGCGTTGTTGTTTCATCTCAATATATCTTAAACTGTGTTTATGAATAGCTGAGTATCATTGGTGATCGTACTCTCCGAGTGACGCATTTGCTACTGTAAGTCTGGGCATCCTAGGTAATCAACCGAGCTAATTTGAAAATCCGTTCACTTGGACGGCAAACCAAAAATCGTTGCCGTCGACACGTTCAGTAGAAAAATTAGACACTTTACTTTTTCACGCTACGATTATAGAATTTGGTATTCCATTGAAATATTGGAAAACATAAGCTGCTTTATCTCTAACTTTGTTGTGTGTTTTTGATATGTGATATTAAATTACGAAGGTTTGTTTGAACATACATGTATAATCTGCGTGAATCTTGTGGGCGTTTACAGGCCAAGTTGAACCGAGCTCCGCATTGAGTTCAGACACAGGTGCGTTACCATCTACAACGTAATGTAGTGCCTTCTCGTCCCACATGCAGAATGAGGACACCGTATTTAAGAGTAGGGGATTGAAATTAGGGTGAAACACTTTGTCAGGTTTTCGAACAAATACAATTCCGTTTATGATCCGTGGCAGCTTATGCGGTTAACAAACAGATCATTAGATCCTTAAAGGATCTATTGATCTGTTTGTTACAATTGTGATTTAGAACATTTTATATCAAAACAGCGTGAAAAAGAAATGAAATTCATGTCGTTTTGCAATTGCATTTAAAATCAAAGCAGACCTTTGCAATACCTAAATAAATGTTTGATAGGAAATAAGCTTAATAGGGAGAGCCTAACAAACAAGAAGAGCTTATAAAGCTTATTAAGTTAAAACTAAAGTATGAAGCCATAATCTAATTAAAAATTATAATGGTAAATCTCGTCATACACTTTGAATATATTTTTACATACATACGAGTACGGAAACATGGTTCAAAGAGGTTTCTGTTAATTTTATGATAAATAAATATTTTAAGCGAACAAAACTATAAAAAAAATGTTCTGTATCATATTTATAACCTAAACAACCAATCATATTAACAAAAATCTGTAACCATAACGGAAACAGAAACATAAAAATTGAAGCAAATATGAAATGGGTAATGAAATTCCCTTCAAATTTATTGCGATGTGTTAAATTTTAGTGAACGCTGCAACTGAAGCAGGAAATATCAAGAAGCTTGCAGCCCGAGTCGCCACCGAGCCGACAGTTCTAGCCTAGCGAAGACAAGTCGCAGTTCATCAAAACAGTTCTAAATGGACCTTAAATAAAATAAACAATCGTGAATTCTGATACATGGCTCGCTAAACTGGGCACGCGATAAATAACGACGACACATTTGCATATATTATGTTATGATTCAAGGCACAACAATACAGCATTTGTTCGGCGGCACCGCGATGCATACAAGATTAGCGCCATTTTCAACATGACACATGTCAATATTTTGTGTTTTTGGTTTTTTTTTATTGGTTTGCGACAACGGTTTGTTTTAGCATATTGTCGACTCGAATACCGTTAGCTGTTTTTTAATAATTTTTAAATACTATCTGTACAATCCGTTTTGTCTGTTATTCGATTTTCGAAGGTTTTATTTTTATTAATACGCAACAAAAATCTTATCAATAATGCTTAGCATAATCAATTAGACAATGTTTTTTTTTTTAATTATATTATCGTTAATCCCTTGTATACATCAATAACTTTGTAATATCAAAAATAATTAATAAGAAATAATGAATTATTGTATTAGGGGAATATTTCTTATATACCTACATTACTACATAGATTTGATAGAAACTGAATAAATAGTCGTTTTGTCTTGAACAGACTCATTATATACAATAGTTATTCCATTAAGTCGTATTAATATAGTCTCTGCCTGATTAGCAGTTGCTTTCTCAAGCGCGTTGTATTGTGAAATATTTCCAACGTCAGAATGTAAAGGAGCATGCGTCTCATATATCTACTGCAGGCTTCGATTGTCTATAGATGAGTCAGCAGCAGTATTGAAACCTTCGTATGAGTAGGTTAAACACATGCACGCCCTTCCATTCCTTGGTGAGGTTCATATACACGGGCAGTTTATATTTTATTAATGAAAATCAGGCACTTTATATAAAATCTTATAGATAAATGTGGAATCAAATAACTTACTTCCGGGGAGGGTATTTTTTTAAACATATGAAATGTTATATTATTTATGTGTTTACATAAATATCATAAATAAAACATTAATCGGTTTTATTTTTATTTGACGTCTCGTCGACGGCAATGTTCCGATATTTTATCTGTGGTCAGCCTTTTTTAAAGCACGTTCCTTTTTCAAGACGGTACACGGACTTCACGAGAACAAAACACTGAAAGGGTACTTCGGTGTTCGTCGTTACATCCGGATGTTCCAATAGTACATATATTCATGGATGTTCCGCTTAGATTGCGGCTAGATACTGTACATAAAAGTTTGAATAGCATAAGACTTTCCATGGCCTCTGGTATTTGTTAATGTTTATGAATGCTTTGGATGTAAATGTCTAATTATTCAGTCTGCATAACTGTCTATCTAACCTAACCAAACGGGGACAAAGGGGCATTTGAATGTCGTTGTAAGTCGTAAGTCTTAATAACAAAACTATTTTATGTGTGTATTAAAATTTTCATATACAATACTTTCAAGAGAATGTAGTGGAACAAAAGTATTTGAAATAATGTCATCAAGTGATCAAGAAAATATACATATTGTGGACCCGTGTTGGGCGCCAAAATTTACATTTCATTGTTTGTTTTGTTAAATCTGGTTGATTGTTTGAATGTTCACAGGACGAGTTCCATCCGTTCATAGAGGCCCTGATGCCTTTTGTAAAGTCCTTTTCGTACACGTGGTTCAATTTACAAGCGGCCAAAAGGAAATATTACAAAAAACACGAGAAACGGATGAGTCTCGAGGAGGAGCGGCACACTAAGTATGAATTACAGGTAAAACCGTATTTTTAATATGTTTTGTAACATTCACTAACAGTATAGGGTTTTTGTGGAGTACGATTTCACCGTATGTGTTTTTAAATCTGCTGCCGGTTGCAGCTAAACGTCATCTATAATTATTAATTTAATGTTGTGTATAATAATAATAATTCATAATTCTCTGCCTATCCCGTAAGGGACTTGGCGTGTAGATATG
>DWFV01000285.1:0-15551 GCA_018246775.1 Parelbella machaon machaon
TGGGTAAGTGATTACAATTGACTGAGTCAGTTGCCTACGAGTAGAATGCGTAACTTAACATATATTTTCCCTTTACTTTAAAAAAAAGTTACGGTAAGTTTTTAAAAGAAATACATATAATATTTTTTTCGAACTATAAAACGGTGGTATCTTGTGATATAAAGTGACACAGTTTATTTGGAAAGTTAACGTACTTCGTAGTGATATATATACATGTTTCCTTCATACGTTGGTCAGTGAATAATTGTGTTGCTCACAGAGATTGTTCTGCAAACTGCAAACCTTACTTTAGTCAGACATTTTAAAGTTTCAGAGTAAAGTTTTCCTTCCATGTTCTGTTCCTACGTTTTGTGTAATGTTGGTATAGTTTTGTTTTGAAATTAGCCGGTATTTAGAGGATATCTGTAATGCGATTGTATTCGTGGTGTTTTAAGCTACAATCACCTTGCTCCCTTCTCATAGATCTCAAGGTCATTTTGCTAAGTTTCAAGTTTTTTTGCATGTCATGATATGTGTACCATAAACTATTCTTTAAGTTACTACCATCAACATGGTATTTACTTTCTTTTTGGGTTTATTATAGGAAGTCACAGTTTGATCTTATCTTTTATCTCTATCTGTTGTGTTTACTGTCTTATATGTTGATTTCTTAATTATTTTATTGTTGTGATGACCTTAACTCACCTTGATTTATCTTGAAACAATGCTTTAAGCCTGACACATAAAGTAATGCTTAAAACAATTTAGTAACTTTCAAATGTCTATACAAATACACACACACACACAATTTACAAATAGCATATGTGCTTATAGAAAGTAATAGAAAATTTTTCATGTAAATTGAAGTATCATTAGTCCCAATTTTACTCAACACATACTTACTCAATAGTGTTATTGAATTAAATGTAATTCTGTACTGCATTGAAATAATATAATCTTCATTTTACTGTTTTTTTATATTTCTAGAGAATTGAAAATGTTAAAATAAAGCAATATGATCTTTATTGGTCATTGGTCACAAGTTTTATGTGTTATTAAATTGTAAATGTCTACCTTGATGAGAAATATGAGATGTATATAATACAAATAACTCTGCAACAAAACTCAAACACAGCATATTATTAATGAAATAATTCAGACATTTTCAAATGCATATCTATATTAGTTTGAAGACATGTATTTGGGTGTGTGAATGTTGTAATACAATATTGTGATAAGTTCAACGTTTGTCGAATAGATAAGCCCAGGGTGGATGACCATTGTAGTAGATATTATGATATTATGGGCTTTTTATGTTTACCTTAACCAAGAATTTACAATAACATGAGTGTTTTTTATACATAGAAGATACTATAAAAAGTGTGGTTGAAATACAAATTAAAAATGTTTTATTATATGAAAATTAATAAATAAAAGCTACCTAGAATCATATTTCAATTCACAATTATCAAATTTTTATGACTGAAGAAAAATTTTTGTTAAAAGAATCTGCATGCTGCTAGTGCCTAAGCAAAGAACCATTGAATAAATAGTGTATTATATTATATTCAATGTCACAATCTATTAACTGACATAGTGTCTAATGTATTTACTATGACATAACATTAACAAATTTGTAATTAACTAATGAATTTGTTAATGTATCCTGCAGTGTGTGCTCTCTACTGCTGTATTTCCTAATAAATCATAGTGTGAAACCCATTATTTAATTATTATAGAAATTACCTTTATCCCTTTGCTAACAAGTACTGAGAATTGTATAAAATTATTAGATTACTTGTTAGATATGTTGAAATGTAATTATTATATTTTTATCTCTGTGAGTCAGTATTGATTGTTACTTGCCAATTAAACTTATACATAGTGTCCCAGAATGGATTAATAGTTGGTGAAAATGTTAACATTTGAAAGGCTATCTATCATTATAAAATTTATTTGCATATTTTATATTGTCTTGCAGACTAAAGTTTTGTAATATCAAATTAAAGATTATCAAAATTCAGGTGTATAAAAGATTACTTAGAACAATGTTATCAATAAAAAAAGTCAATTAATTTTCTATAAAAAAAAATATCTACATCACTTTCACATATTGTGTTCTAGGAGCACAAGTTGTTAAGTTAAACTAGTTTAAAGGATGTACACCGCTTCCGTGGCTGGTGCAGTCGCCGAAGATGCGCGTGTTGATATTTAAATGTTTGTTTACACAATAGCCGGCTGGTCTTACGTCGCTCCAGCTACGAACAGATCGAGATCCGTTCAGCCATAAGTGCATTCGCCAGTATCACGAGGCGCCCGTCCATTCGTCATTGTTTCTATTTATCAGCTGGATCTAGCCTTCTTCGCGTGTACGTGCAGTGAAATGAAAATGTAAATAAAACGAGACTTGGGTGTTTTTATTTTTAGACGCGTTTGAAGCAGCGTATAGCATAATTTGACCGAATGAATCAGTTCAACGTCCGCTGTGTGTACGCACATAAACATTCCGCTTTGTAGTGTCCACGCTCGATCTAGAAGTGTGAGTGGTCAGCGTTGGCAAGATGCAAGGCCGATAGCAGCGGCTGGCCCGCATTCCGCACTCGCTCGCCGCTTGCCGGTTGAGAAATGAGCCCGTTTGATGTACCTGAGCTGAAACCACCTCTCGAAACGTAATTCGCTGTCGTGTCATTTGCATATGCGTCTTGCAATTACGGTGCATACAGTAAAATTAGCAGGTTTCGTTCTTTGAGATTATGTTGTATGCGTGTAACATATAGTCTCATGTATAGACGGTACGATGGATAAGTGGGAAATGAATTGCCATGTCTGGTACGTAAAGCAATAATGTTAATATTAGCTGACCCATTTGTACCGTAAGTACAGCCGGAAGTCGATGTTGAGACGTCGGCAATATCTTTGCGGAGGTAGCTAGCTAGTGTTGTCGATGGAGGTAGGTACTAAAATTCGAAGGTGACTCACTAGATCTATCTAGTGTATGTAGGAAAGAGGTATTACTGCTACATACACGATTGGTTGTTTGTATACAATAAGCACTGAACAAAACTGTTGCACGGATCGAAGCACGTAAGAGCAGGTGTCACACAATTGAATTAACTCGCGAGTCCGTGAACTAGTTTGCTAAGCGTTTTGTAACCGCGACCTGAATAGCCGCCATACTCGGATAGATACGTTGATTGCCATTGCTGCCACAGCGCTCCAGAAACACTACCGTTTCGGACTGTTTAATGTCTCTCTCTATATCTCGACAATCTCAATATTATTCGGCGAAACGCTCAAAATAAGTCTAATTCAATTATTATCATATTGTAAGTACATAATTTTTATTTGTGTCCAAATTTCTCTGCCTTTTATACGTCTTTGACCCAAAATATTTTCTAAGAGACCACTAAGCTCCTAAACCATTCTCTCTCAATCATTCTTAAAATGACAATAATACACTCGTTATGTCAACTATATTTTCTGACATCTGTTTGCGTTACTACATCTTATAACTTCGTTCAGGTAAGTGTTAGTTTAAAAAGGGTGACATAGTGTATCAATTTACACGCCGTTAGCGGGCGGCTGCTATGAAGATTTTATCTTTAAAATTTATATAAGTAAAACGCCAGAATGTATAATGTTCCTATGCATATGCATATGTTTTTCCCGTTTAAAATTCACAGATATCGAATGACTTGTCTTTAAAACACCGAAAATCAGCGTCTCTAGTACAATTCATTAATTGTTGTGTTGAAAATGACGAAGCTGATCCGTAAAAATATCTTAACGAGCCGTGCACAGGCAACTCTATTAACGAGCTTTTGTTAGTAGGTACCACCTACTTACTCGTACTATTCGTATACGGTATGTCATACGCATGTCAGACATTTATCTCTGTACTTTGACATTAGTTATTGCCGGCAAATTTATACCAGTCATTCGCTACTATCGATTGCTACGCGAGTGAATGAATTGTGAAATTATTGAATTTTCTAGTTATTGTATGCTTTTAAGTGAAGAGAGTAGGACACGAGAAAGCAACGGTCATAACTGGCCATTCCCGTCCATAGATATCTGCAGGTAGGAAAAACAGATCTGACCTAGGATAGGACTGTAGGAATAGGACTGTTAGTGTAAATTATTATAAGTTGTTAGTCAGTATAATGGTGTTAAATTGTTTGTCAGTGTGTACAAAATATGATGGTGTCATTTCCCAAAAAATGTATACCCTCGGGAAATACAAAGTACATCATCGTGGCAGGCCATGGGCATAACCTATCTAATCCCGAGGAAAACCGACTCAATAATATAATAATAATTTTTTTTTTAAAAGAATTATATGAAACGAATGACTGATGGCATTTATTGAACTATATCTTTGAGTATTTGTCCACTGCAGTGTTTAGGTGGCCCCAATGTCATTGTACCACTGAATTCCATAAATATCTATTTCAGATATTAATCGCGTTTTATTCGTTACTTACAATCTCAAGTTGGAACATTTAGATTAATTTTTCCGATTGAAATTGCTGGAATAATCACTAGAAATATTTAGGCCACCATGAGAAATATTATTGTATATAATTAATTGAAGTTTAATGTATGAAAATTATAATATTAGGTCATATAGTGACTAATGGGGGAGTTAGAAGTCTCTGTAACCGGCGTGTATTAAGAGAGTGATGTATACTATATGGAAGAAGCACGACAGGTTTGTTAAGATAGATATATTTGACACTGGATGCTCTCTGCTTACCCCGTAAGAAACGTAGGGTGATGATATAATAAGATAATTGAGTCAAACTTTGATGCATACAGAACTATTAAAGGTAAACAGACCTAATTATCAAACGACTCTTAAGATTAGCGCATCGGATGCAATTGCAACCATACGACAGTCGTTCAAGGCGATTGGAGTAAAGGGTTAATCCATTTATTCCCATGTCAAGACATTGTTATCTCATTAAACTCGTTCTTGATAGTTCCATTTGATAGTTTCCTTTACCTTTATTTATCTTTTTGGAATCATTCGATGTATTCAATATAATTTGTTGTATGATATCTATCTTTGATAATGATAGCTCGTTGACTAATCTGCGTAATAGTTGTATTTTCATAAACGCGATATAGCCCTAAGGTCAGCTAATACCGAAGCTAGATGTGACGCATCAACTTTGAAGCCTTATCCAAGACGGATGATGGCAAGAAGACGGTAATAATAATTCTCTAAGTACCCGAAACATGTGCTTAAATTTAGACTAGCGTACCTACTTTTTACGAGGCTTAGAATTGAATCTAGCGACCACATGCAGATTAGACTGAGATCGTTGAACCTTGTGTCACATTTTGTAGATATTTTAAGGTCCTACAAGACATTGTCGGTACCTAGATCAGTTCTAGTCTAGTTCTAAATCCATAAGCTCATACAAATGTTATAGTGTATTAATTGTTTTACTGCATACTAAACTTTATTTTTATTAACTGTGGGTGGTAACCGTGGATTCGTCTGTCCAAATGACTTGATAAGTAATGCCTATATTACATATATAAATGAGTATATACCATCGCCATAAAATACTTATCAAGTCTATGCTTAGTCATTTTATTTAATTTTATAATACAATCACTGTAGACATTATTCAATTCATTCATTAAACATAGTTAAATACCCTGGCCGCCTCGAGTAGTCCGTGATCTCCAACCCGCATGCCCAGCCTGGGGATTATGGGAAAAATCTCCTTTAGACAAAACCTATGCCTATCAGTGGACTGAGACAGCCTAATAATGATAAGATACTGTTTGCATCATATGTATTGCTCAAATAGTACTTAATGAGTTTTAATTTAGACTAAAGCACGAAATAAGTGACAATAAATTAATGATATTTTCCAATTTGATGTCGTAATGATGCAAAAAATTACTTTTTGAAAACTTATAGTTCCAATCTAAAAAGGCTTATAAGATCTTACGAACTTTGGATCAAAAATGTTGAATTGGAAATTTTGACTTTACGTTGAATCGTCGCCGGTTACTTCGGAACGAGAACAAAAAGCGATCGAGGAAGTCAATTAAAACTCAGATGATTGAATCATTTCTCACGGGTACTACCTGCCAAATAAATTTATATAAAAGTCATTATGGGAATTAAATTTTATCTAAATGTGTGTAGGCATTCTATTAAAAAAAATACGATAGTGGTTGCGTTAAATTTTTAATTGAACTTTAAGCTGATAAGAACAGATTTGAGACTACATTTCAGCACGCATGTCCAGCATGAGGATTACTGGCCAAACTCCTCATCTTAGGCCAACGGCTAGCTGTAGACTGACACGGGCTAATACAGTCACGTGTTTAGTATAGTCTTAGCGGAAACCCATTGGACCGAACTCCAGTGGAATCTAACCCACAAAACTGCCAACGGCCGGTGATGTCATCGCCGAAGCGTGGCTACATTGTTTTGATGTTCAATAGTCATTATTCATTTAATACGATTTGTCGTCGTAGTTCCAGTTCACAGTGAATTATGTAACATTTGTATAGGTCTTTCACATTAAAAAAAAATTAAAATTACCTCCTAAATATCTATTATTTAAACATTTTTCACAAAGCGAATGTAATATATGATATTAGTATTAAATATTTGTTGTACGTGATAAAATGTTTGCCTCCTTATTCGTTTTGTATTAACGGCGGGTTCTGACGATAAGCTTAGAAACATGCCTATATTCTGACGTAAGGTATTACATTTCATATCGTAGGCTGAATGTAAAGAAAACATATGTATACTTAAATTCATTAATAGGTCATGATGTTTGTACTGTTAAATATCTATGCAAATGTCTGAGCATTAGCAATGCCACGGTAGATAGATATCGACAGCAAAACGAATATTTCGCTGGAACAACAAGGCGCGGTCGTTTTAGCGTTCTGCCCTAATTAGGCCATATCTCATATTGAATTACCTAAACGGCCTTTGCGTTCAAACATTTATTATGTATTACGATCAAAATACCTACTGTATTTCGTTACGTTCTGTGTCCGATACGTCCTCAATCATACAAATGAATGGAGAATTTGTATTAAAATTTATTATCTTTGCATCTATTTGAATTCGATCGTAATCTAACTTCGAGTCTATTGAGTTGAAGATGGAGGTGTTGCATCGAGGACCATATTATCTATATGAAACGTGAGTCCGTAATACCACTTGAAACATTTTTTCTTACACTTTGGCATCCGTCCAGTACAAGTTACCATTATTTGCAATGCAGGCGTACGCCTCATTTGGCGAGCGGCGGCAGGTCCATTCGCGGACTCCAGCAACGGAACCGGTTTGACCAGAATACTCGGAATCATGGCGTCGGATAAATCTTGAGTCGTGCGATAATCAATCTTCTCGCTGGAGAAATAAGGTCGCGATTTAGACTTTTATGATGTTATGATCCTTAAGCATTATTATGGCGTCTGGTTGGGTTATTTTCGAGTATCCCTAAACGCTTGTTTAATGCGGCTTCGCCCCGCGGTCCGCAACCGTCCTACGCCGGCCCACGCCGCGCGCGCCGCCCGAACCAGAGCTGTTGAGGTATTCGAAACCGGACTGTTACATTTACATGTGCTTTAATTTTCCATCAATAGACATAGTTAATAGCATGCTTAATGTGTAATGCGTAATTGTATCTTGCAAACATCAAGAAAAGGTAATTCGTCTGTTAAATGTGGTAATGATGTTAGTTAGGAAAGTACAGAGACGTGTGCCCCAAACGCGGATGGTAAGAGAAAGTGTGGCCGAAACGCATGGATCGTCGCGTTCGTCGAGACGGGGTTGTGTCATCTTCGTACACAGTCTCGCGGGCAAAGAGGCAAATGTCACGAAGCGCCTCAGACCCAGTGTGAACAAGCTAAACTTTATAACGCAACGCAATCGAAAGTTGCGATATTATTAATTAAATTCATCAACGTCAGTAGAAGCGCGCTACAACTTCACCTAAGATTTCTAACTCGCAGCTAAAATTGTAAATAGCTTTAAATGCATACATAATGTATTCTTATGTAAGTATTTTTGAGTGTATCTTGCTAAGGTATGTTAACTAGCGCATTGGCGTCACATTTAAGTTTTTTTTTGGACTAAGTTTATTGACATATATTGTACTTATGTTTCGAGACCTACGGAACCGGAAAGATTGAAAACGGCCAAGTCCAGCTGTGGGCTAATAAGGAATGATAGATGTATAAATAAGAGTATTACATGGTTTGATTGCATACAAAGTACAGTAAAGAAAAGAACTACGGAGAAGCAGATGCTTATAAATACACTACATAATGCAATAGTCAAAAACCAAGAAAAACCTACTTTTGGAACTATTAATCGACGCCAGTTAATTTCACATTCGCTTAATTTAAGGTTTTCAAAAATATTTGTTTCCATGTGCAACTAAACAAACCGAATAAATTCGTGTGATTTTATCTAGATTCTTCTAGAATTTGAAATTTAAATCGAGTAAATTTTGTATAAAAATTAATACCCGTTTTCCAAAAATTCCATTAAATCGAGTAAAAATATACGTACTAATACTGTAACTGATTTATCAAGTTCAGTGTCTTATATTTTTTATTAAATATTTAGATTACATCTACCTAGCCAGTAAGAACAAAAAACAGCATAATTTCAAGATGAAGAAATAGTCAACTTTATAGTTTAAAACCGTGTGGTTTTTCTATGAAGGTTTACAGATTGCTCAATATGACCTAGATAAGATTATCGAGTTTCGCAATAAGCTATTTAACTAGACTTGATTTAGGAAATACATGTAAATATGTATATGTTTGTATCGTTCTCAGATTAAACTTTAACTTTTCTGGGGGGTTTATTGCTACAGAATTGGTTTTAAAGTACTAATATTGTCAGATAAATTGTTATATATTAATTTAAAATTAAAATAGCTAGCAAACTAGAATTAGCCACCACATAGAAAGCAATGTAGGATTTTTCATTTAATTATTAATTGCACATGTATGTAACTTGTATATAATTTAGAAATAATATCACAATCAGTTGATGTATTAAAATGCATGCGCATACATCGCACACGTACTCATGTCGAATTGAGAATATTTACTTATCTTGATGTGGCCGTTGTATTAAAACTGTATTTGTACGTCTGACGCTCAATTTTTTATGCATACAAATTGCACCAACATCCTCAACTCTAAAACTGACATGGCCATATCACTGACATACCCATATCTGACACATCTGACATCCACATACTTATTCTGCTTTCCTACCATTTTGATTAAATCAAAATGCTTACCGGACTGTTTCACAAGTTTTTGTATAAAAATAATTCCTAGTATTGTAATCGCTAAGAATTTGCAAATTAATAGTCGACAATTTTGTGTTTGAAGTGTATTTGTAAAAATATCTCTATGTAAAAGTTTATTTAAAACCTCTATAAGTCTATTACTCTATTGTTAAAAAATACATATTAATGTAACATATTTAATACAAAAGACAATCGCCAATCCGATCGAACGAAGCACTCTTGCACGAATGTATGCAAATCCAGAACTGTTTAATACTGTTTAATAATACAGGTACACATACTGTTTAATAATACAGGTATATATTTATGTAATGTTTAACACGATTAACAAAAGAGGATCGCCGATTGGATCGTATGTAACAATCACAGAAATGTACACAAATCAACATACTGTTCAAAAAAATATATTTATGTAATGTTTAACACGAGCAACAAAAGAGAATCGCCGCTCGGACCGAACGAAACACTGTTACATAAATGTACGCAAATCAACAAAATTTCCAAGTTACGGTGCTGTTATAAAATGGCAAAATAACTTTCACGCTCGAATATTCGCAATACTTGTCCGAAGGTCAATGTCTGCGGCAAAAACAAATCGCACTTCGAAATCTATTCAAATCGGATAAAAGACGTTAAGATTTAAGGTTTTTTTCTCAGCGGTATTTGGGTTTTTTATTCCTGTTTTGTTTGAACGTTTTCATGACGATCGAACACAGATTTATAATACGATTTCCTGTTTGACAAATTGTCAATTTTGTTTTAGATTGCTTGTTTGATTATGATGCTGGTGATTTAATCGACGTTTTTGCATTTTGGTAGACGGTGTATGTTAGGCCAGTGTAACTCCCGGATATTTTTTCAAAATAGTCCAACTAATTAGACCTAACGGGGGTTCTTCTTCATGCGCTTCCGTTATAAAAAAAAACCTTCCTCCAGTCGCACGAAAATCGCAGTAGCAGCAATGTACTTTTTACAAATATGAAATATTTAATTGATAGATACTTAATGTGTATAAATAGAGTCTGATTTGTTTAATAGAATTAAATGCTATTTAGTACAAAATGCTAAAACTAGTTAAGACTAAACGTTTCATTATCGTACTTAAATAACGCTGACATAAAGCTTAACTTCTCGTTAAAGGACATTCACACATATCATCAAAATTGCATTAATTAAAGAAATTGAGTATAAAATCCCATTAGTTAAAGAAATTACTGTATAAAATCGCATTAATTAAAATAATAATAAACAGTTCTATCAAATATTAAATTGTATTAAATAAATGAAGTTTAAAATTGAATTAATTAAAGAAATTAAGTATAACATCGCATTAATTAAAGAAAATAAGTATAAAATCGCATTAATTATAGAAATTGAGTATATAATCGCATTAATTAAAATTGCAACGCTATAGTTACAAGTGGAAGTTGTTATCGATATGTTTCACATCTATATCAGTGTCATCAATGATAATATCGCTACGTATGAAACACAGCCGACGTTCACCGTTACCACTGCATTGCTTGACGAAACAGGAAGTTGGCAAATGACAGTCTACTAATGAGGTGGTTCGGCTTGATCGTACTAAGAAACGGAGTTATCTATGCATATATTGAAAAGACGTGATACATATATGTGTTTGTGTGTCTGTATGCGTGTGTGCGCGTGTGTGAAAATTTCAAAGTTCTCAGTAAAACCTTTTTAGCACATGGCATTTACTTAAATAGATATATTATTAAAAGCTTGTGCAAATTAAATTATTCGCCGGTGTTGCCTGTGTAAATGTAAAATACCTCTCTTATTGATTCAACAAATACAACATTAAATTTAAATTTGGATATTATACGCTACTTAAACATTTATTTTTCTGTGTTTTAATATTTGAGATGTGTTATGAATTCGTCTTGAAGTTTATATCGACGACATGTTCATACATAAATGTGTATAGAAAACCCGTTATACTTATATACACAGTTGTCCGAGAAACGTATTTGTCGTGTCTTGCAACACAGACGTATTATTGGTCGGATCGGATTGCTATCCTGCTGGACGGAGAGCTTGTGGTTAAAGTACATTGATGCTACAATATAATAAGACTTGCGTTATATTTCGTATTTACTTTGAATAAATTCGATTCTGACTAATGGGAGAGGCAGTGGTCTCCGAAACCGGCGTGCTCGTAAGTAAATGACGATTGTAATAAACCATATCAGGTCTAATTGGATAGAAATATGCAATGGAGGGGCACTCGCCTACCCAGGAAGGATCTGGGCTTAAGATATAAGTAATAATATTTCTTTAGTTCCTAATAAATGTATATAGAGTGTTCTTAAAATAATTGACGTCAAATCTGCCCACAAAAAATATTCTAAGCATGGCCTCTGTAATGCTATCAACACGTGGATTAAACAGAAACAGTCGCACAAATAGTATCGTATACCATATTATGTAGGTGATAATGATACCTGTTCATACACATTTAAGTATCATTATCGCCTACACATACGAAGGACAACCTTAACAAGATATGGGCATTACGATTTTTTACTAGACGATGATCAAATACCGATGGCACGGCTACAAGTCGCTACTAATGATGTTGACGTCCAAACGAAATATTAGATCTAATTGATACGATAGATCATCGCGTGCGGTGATTATTATTATTATTCAGATTTCAGCCGTCTATACCGGAGGTGAATTAAGAAGGTTAATATTGAGGTATTTATGGTTTAGTCTATGGGGTTATCTGTACGGAAACGTATCTTGTTCAATGTTAATTGTACAGGTTAAAAGGGTCAGATAAAATAAGCATTTAAAAGTATTGAGAGCGTGTCATCTCAGGCTATGTGAAATGATAAATGAAAGAACAATAAATAACTAGGATATAAGTAGAGATTGTTTCATATCGAGGTGAGCTCTCGCCGTGCGCGTTGGGCGGCGCCGATGCGGAAGTGAGTCTTTCCTCGGATATTTCATTTGCCAGAACGCGCGCCTCTGTTTACATACGCTCGTTACCGTGTGTTCAAGTTCGAGGTTATTCACATTCCTCACCACCGAACGAATTCGATGTTTAGTTAGAGGCGTATCGGTCCATTGAATTATATAAAGCTCTCCTAACAAATACAACAACATTCGCTCCATCATTGGCTACTTTGAAAAGACGAAGAGTTAGTTGGTGTATGTCGGTCATTGTACACAGCCATTGAAATCATTGCAGCAGTTAATTATGACAGAATATTCGCAAACTTGAAAGAGACGGAAACCACCAAGAGCCGACCGACTTCAAAGTGATTAAGCTCGGTTTCATTGATTTTGTTACAGCCGAGCAAGGTTAATGGGGACATCTGACGAGCATAAAATATTATAGGGCACGCGAGCGCTTCTTTGAAGGATGCGGATTTACGATTCCATTTATTAGCCATACTTTTGACCATACAGCGGTGTTCCATAAACAGTGAAGTATCTACACGCTAGCACTTCGACTTGACACCGTGTCTAAACTGATTAAGGGATGGATTTAGGAAGATGATTTCTCAGTAAGGCTCACCATATTAAATATAGCCGCCCTCCATAATTCATGTACTTATTTATTTTCGACGGCCGCAGTTGACTCCGGTGAGTCAACTCCGACTTTGGCCATCGATGTTTAACATTAATGAGACCAATACTGACTTGAGTGTTTTTATTTCAATTGTTTATTACAAGTTTCGGACGTCATAGTACAGTAAGACGTTTCTATAATGTTGTAACGTAGTAGATATGTCCAATGGTTTGTTTTAATTTAATACAGAATGGATGATATGTCACAATTATTTATATTTTTCCTTTATAGCATATAGTATGTACTTCCATGTGTCTTCTCCTTTTAAACTTGCTTGAAATATGTCTAAAAATTAAAGACAGTATAGTAGTGTAGCGTTTTAGAGGCAAGCAACCATCGACGTGTTGTATTAAATGTCCATTTCTATAAATGTACAAATTATTAACATGGCATCTGCATCAACTCAAATCTTTAATTGCCGACTAGTAAATTTTCCATTGATCGTTGAACATACGGGAAGTAGTTAACAGGTCAGTTGTAATAACTTCGTGTTTGCTTTCAGGCCTTACGTAATAGTGCGCGAAATATGCACATTGTTTGTTTTCAGTTTTTTTTTTTGCACCAGTTCAATGTCATTCTCATTGGCGCTTACCTTGTTGAGTACATGTTTGCAGTGGTTTTAATCGATCATTGCAACTCTCGTTTTCATTCTCGAGTTATTGATTATTTCAATTAAAGTAATGTTGTTAGTTTGTTTTAGATTTGGTCATTGTGGCTATACGATCAGACAGTATTTCCTACTGAACTGCATTGGACTTATTTTTATGGTCATTCGGTTTGGTTGAGATTTGGTATTATAATTTTTTAGTAGTCATTGGTAATAGGCGTGACAGAATCGGAATGTTAGTTCAGCCAGTATTTGTCAGTACGACTGCAGTTAGTATTGTTCAGTGTCAGCACTGTTCTAAGTTTGTTATAGATGAGATGCCGCTCCTGATAACAGAGATGACCACCTTTAATGGTTCTACTAGAGTCGTATACTGGCCTATCCACGTTCTATTTTTGTAGTATACTCGTATTTGTTTTTAACAATGATTGTTTTTGAAATAAATTTTTAGTACGGTGTACCCATAGACCATACCTACCCTATTGGTTTTATAGTTACAAGTATTCGCATTTTAAACCGCAAACGTGGTCGCATTGAAATATTTTTTTTAATTTGTAAGATGTAGCTACCGCATTATTCGATCTATCGTGAGAATGGTCGGTTGACATAAAGATAAGCAACGCTTATTTAATTGATTAGATAAGCCATGCGAAGATACCTCGATACGAAGATAGTATTATTGACCGTGAGGAAGTTATCTCTACAACTGAATATATTACCGCAATGGCTTAGAAACCGTTAAAATTGACTTTTTTCCTCAGTTATTAAACACACGTGTTAGTTTGTAGATATAATCAGTTGTGATTACTTCGTGAATGAGTTAACTTTCTATAGGAAATTCGCTGTTATCTGACCAAGTTTTTTCTGACCTTAAAGTATATGGGGAAAATCGGGGCGTGTCAGCTGGTTTTTTTTTGGGTCCGGCGGCCCCCTTCCGCTTGGCTTTCATGATGTTTTAAAGCATTTATCGCCTCGTGTGCTACTTCGATCGATGATCTATCATAATTTATAATTTGATTGCTTTCATATGGAGGTGTTTAACATGCCAATTGGCGTATTTAAGGCGCGGTTTCAACTTTATGATCAATCGCTAGGCCTCAAAGTCTTTCACTACGGAATAGATCCGCGGGGAAATAAATTTGCACAGTCCATCACGAACTGTGTCGAATCGATAATGTTGGAGATTATAAATTATTGTGAGACAACTTGTTCTCTATGCATTCCTACGTTTTAATTAAATGTATGTTGAACACAATATCATAACATTCATCATTAGAGCTTCGTTATCGCAAAGTATCATATATTTACTGTTATTAATATGCAAAGAATTGTCTATTAATGTTGTAATCATGATAATGGGTTTGCCATTATATATATTGATTATTATTGGACATGAGACCTTCCCCCTTGGGTTATGTCTATCTATCGCCCCCGCCACCACCATCAAAACGAAAAACGATGTAAGTAGGTACTGATATTCAGCGACGTATTTAAATGAGGTTTCTTTTTCATTAAAAATACGTATTATTCACGGTAAAAATCAAAAGCAAATTGCATTCGCAAGGAATTTATAACCTTAGTGTAGTATGTGAATGGTATTGTATTATGCGCGTTATCTGAGCCGATAAATGTACCTACGAGTCTCCGTTCATTTCCCCGTAGAACGAACGTTTTATTTTGCATATAAACCGTTTATGCAACGCTTTGCAATTTTTCAACTGTGAGAAATCGATATAATAGCCGATGCAGTTACGACAACACGCAAAATTATTATTAAACAGTTCCAAGCCACCCGCATTAGAAACTTGGAAGCAATAAATGCAAGTCTCTATCTGTGGCAGTCGGTCGTGGTTTCATGTTATAATAGTTATTATATAGCACTTGGTCTACATGTATAATAATCCTGTACGAGTTGGTCTTATAAACGGTTTAAAATAAGACACTTGGTCTAATAAAAGGTTGCCACTGTTACAATTAGATGATTCATAATCCATATATAATATGTTCAGATGTATTGTAGGTTTATGTGCCTGAGATA
>DWFV01000286.1:0-15544 GCA_018246775.1 Parelbella machaon machaon
AATGAGAATTAAAATATATATCTATCGGATTGTAGTAATTATAATTAATCAAATGACTTTATGCCCTTTTAACAGTTCTAGTAGGTAGAAGCGCACAGAACAGTCTGTACCTGTTTGTTTAATGCAGTCGGTAAACACATAGAATGTCCTGTATTTGCTTCGTCAGTGCAGTACAATATTTAATTCAATGTTGGCTAAGTACGTACTTACACACGTGTATATGTATGTATGTTAAGTAACAAGCGAGGTGGCGTGATGTATGACTAATGTTTTAAAGCAACTGCTCGTTCAAGTGGCACATAGTTAGGAGTGTTATTGCGTAGATTCATTTACAGATAAACTCTTTAAGACCGTACAACTATCTACATAAGGACTTAGCTATGTATATTTTTTTAAACTTGAATATATGTGAATGGAATTTTAATCAGAAACTAGAGCAGTACTTGCTATGAATGTGTGATTTGCCATATATACTTTATATTTCCTATATTGAAGAAATAGAAGTTGATTGGTCAATGAATTAGTCAAGTTTTCATTTTATACATAAGAGAAATATGAACATTTGCATGACGATTTTATCGTTGCTGTTTATCTATCAAATATGTATATGTTCTAAGTAGCGTGCACTTATGATAAGCGTTAAATATGCCAAATGTTTTCCACAAGTTTTACGTAAATCAAAGTTCGCTGGAACTGCAATGGGAAGAAGAAACTACTTTAACAAATATTTTTACAAGATATGTAGATAAATCAAATCGATATTCAAGGCTATGGTTGGTGACAATTAATGTTTTTGTATTTAATGTATCTCTGGATTTTTAATATATTTTTTTTATTGTTTATTCTTTTGGTTATAAAAAACATCAAATTGACTTATTAATTTCGTATCATAATTTGATGGCGCCGATAATATTAGTTTAGAGCGTTCTAAGGTTCATAAAAATGAATAATGTGGCAGTGTACAAGAAAACTACGGGATTCTAATTTTTTTATTAACTACCTTACAATTACAACTTTATGCGCGGGCGCCGGGTGCGCATTGTATGTTGATGATGACGCACACGCCTTCTTCGGCCATCTTGGTATTATGGAAGTGCGTGACAAAGCCTTCTACACTCGCCGACCCACTCATACAAAGTCCCGCTCGAACTACGATAAGGAAGCAAGGATTCAAACGCAACAACAAAGAATTAACGGCCGCGTCGCCTTTTCCATATAGCAAGCCATCGGAGCGAGCGCGGCGCGCCAGACTTGCCGGCGGCCGAGCGCCCGCGCCGCCAGACCGTTCGGCGCCTGCGCTCACAAAGGGCTCATTGTGTTCTCCGCCGTCGACTCTTAAAAGGGACTCTCAGTTTTTTTTATGAAATTCCTTGGTCCAAAATGACACCAAACAATGGGTTTCCGTCCTTTTATTGGCACCTTATTTTTTGTTCACACTTAAATGGACCTACCTAAGCTTTGAATAAAATCATAACCTGTTTCGTTGCCGGTGAATAAGCAAGTACCTTGTATCTAGAGATTAGTTCGAGAAGGAACTTCGTCTCCGTAAGGTTTTAGTGATAATATATTTCTGTAACTGTAACTAAGTAGGTTCATTGTTAGTAGGTCGGGATTTTTAATGGTTCGCATCGTTTCAGAATGGTTTCAGAACTACCAATAGATGATTCGCCGTATTGGTCAGTTGATAAAGACGGATTTGTTTATTTATCAGTAGCAATAATCATCATCAAAATCGCCATTACACGAATAAATATATCACTATGTAGGTCTATTCAAAATTGTGTTGCGATATATCTAACAATAAGCATAGTTATAAAGTTCCGCATGTTAGGTGCGGCAGACGCCCACGGGCCACGAGCCGGGCGCGGCTCCAGCAAACAGGTTTCCTCTCACCGACCACTCGAACCGACCCATGCCGCGTCAAGCCACCTACCGAAGTAAAGTAGCCACGCTGGGTGATACGCGCGCCGCTATCTACCTACTATACTTACATACGAGTAGGTATAACCTGTCAGGTGTATATCAGTACTCCAGTATAGACACCATTGAGCAGCTGAAGTCAGTTCATTAAGAGCTTTCTACAAATGGTATTCAAGCAGTTACTAAGAACATAAACGGGTTGTTAACAAAACAAAATTGGTGGAGTTAATAATTTTGCGAACGGTTGCGTAATAAATTTAGCAATTAAGAAATACAGTAATTTTTTACAATTTGCTCTTTAATTGATTGCCGATAAATTAATTTTTCGTTCAATGCCGATCAAACGTCGATCGTAATATTTACGTTCGTGTAATAAGAATGAACTAAAGAGCTACTATTTGTTTTTCTTGCGTATCAAAAATTTAACAAAGTGAACATAATTTAGATAGCTTAACACGGCTTTGTGTATGGATACAAACACCAGGCGACGTTCTTATTGTGTAATTGGAATTTTCCCACGTTATCTCAAGTCCGTTGGAAGCGAGCGCGGACGCTACAGTTTCGTGGGCATGACTAGGTATTCGAATGATGTCAACGCAGCGTAATGTTATCTGCATCCGCTTGGGGCAGCGTGGGGTCCTGTGGGTCAATTCTGCTAAAAAACGACAAGTGTGTTACGTTAACTTTGAGGTGACGAAGCGTTTGCGTTTTGGTGACTAATTTTTGTGTTCACATTAGACTCATATTAGGTACTGTCAACTTTCCCCGCTAATATATTAGTAACATTAATAAAGTTGTTCTATATATATTGTTTAATTCATTAAGCTTTCAGTTTCGTGAGTCTCGCTATGTAACATATGTAGTTATTTGGTTACGTAAAAAGCTATCTTCTTATTATATCTTTTAATTACTTGAACGACTGTCTTTACGAACAAATGAAAAGTAAAAATTAGGAAGAATGCCGAGATTTTTTGACAGCAATATTTGTAATTGATGCATCACTATTTTTTATTATTCCGGTAATTCTGAACGAAGTTTAATTTTTAAAGTGTCCGCTTTTATTGTATGCTACCAAAATTCCTCTAGTACAGTAAATTGTTGCTTGGAATAGGGTTTACATACAGTTGTCTAGTGTTATAAGTTTCATAGTATAGTTTGCAGCCGATGTCAAACAAGTTTGCAATTACATAAATAATATATGAATCATATTGTTATTGAATTAAAAAACAATCTCCATAATGGCGATGAAACAATTTGCAGTGGAACAGACTTTATGATACAAGCAAGTGTTGCAGAACGCATATTTTACTTGTGTGAGTTGACTATCACCTTAAAGAATTCACACAACAAAGCACCGTTTGCGTCATACATTTGTGTTTGTTATTTCCCCTCGGGTAAATAGATTAGATTAGATTGATTATGAAGGATTGTGAAGGACGTTCGTAAGTGTCAATATGTCATTACAAATAATGGGTACGTGTTGATGCATTTTACTCTGTTTACGTGAGACTTCTGCCGTGTACTAAAATTCTACGTAGTACATGAATTAGAACATCGGCGTGTGGTCGATACTAAAAATATGTATGACCTGAATATTTGTAGAGACATGAGACGTTCACAAATCAACTCATGTACGCAGAGATTTATTTGTAGATGCGATTCGACTGAATGATAGTTGCTAATGTATAATAGTATATGTTAGTGGTGCTGGGCTTATTGATGTTACAAATAAATGACCGTGGGTCGCGGGTTCGCTGGCTTGGCGCCACCGCGTGCCCGTCGTACTCGACGTTGCACAACACGTAATGCAACATGGCGCCCGACCAGCACCACGCCTCTAGTCAACGTTACACACACGTCATTATTGTTCAATATTTGTTATTGTTGAACAATTAACGATTTTGCACATCAGTATACCATATGCATAGTTGCAACTATTGTATCGTTATAAGTAGAATTTATGTTCTCCTTATGTCTTCATAAAAGAAACTAATACGCTAATACTTGTCAAAATATGCCCCGATCTGGTTCTAATAGAATAAATATTGTTTTTTGATCGTAAGTTGTTTCATAGGAATTCCACCGCAAACAAACTTGTGGTAAAGCATATCTTTTACTTCACATTCAACTCCATTCAGTTAGTATATAACTATACGTGTTTCTGAAAACACAATAAATACAAATTTCATGTAAATGAAGAAAAATACCACTTTACAAAATTATTTCTAACACACCTTTGCTTCACATCGATAGAAAAGTATACAAGAAGCTATGTGGGTAAACCAATTAACAGAGTAAATCAGAAGCAAATTTTGACGTACCTCTTGAGGGTTTAATGCAATTCTACAATGTTCTGTTATCGAATGTTATTTTCTGTGTTGTTATCGTCGCAGTTGACAGCACTTTGGCATACTCCAATATCATTTTACAACAAATTATCGAGCAGGAAGTGAACCATTTTACACTGTTTGCCGAAGTAAAATATCTTTGTTTTGCGAAACTGCTCGAGAGAAACCGAATACTATGTATTGGGTTACTAATGAGCTATGTATTTAGTCGAGGTAATTTTCCAAAAGTACATTCACTATCACATTTTTTATGGACCATTAACCTTTATGTGACTTTACAATGTACAAAGAGAATAAAGCGAAGTAGAACCTTTTAAATAACGTAGATGAATTTAATTTATAATTAATGAAAATAGTAAAATAAATTTAAAATTTGTTAAATAGAGCTATGGTTTTTTTTTTGCTTTACGTCATACCTACGTTGCGAAAACATGGATCCACACATTTGGATTAGTCTCCAAGTGTTATAGAAAGAGCTATGTATGTTCGGATTTTCTTTCTGAGAAAGATCCGAAGTGAGGATATCCGGCAGGGAACAAATGTAACCGGATTAATTCAAGGATTAGTAAAGCCGATGGTCGTAGGGGCAGACCAGTTCTGGTGCAGACGTCGCGAATGGACAGACACACTACTACATGTTGGACCGATGACTCTTAGAAGGCAGAAACATATCCAGCAAAGGAACAAAAGAAGTGGATGTGATAATGATAGTTAATATAGCTCTAATTATTTAAGTCAGTCGGATTCAATAAAAAATAGTAAAATTACTCACGGCAATTATTAAATTACTTATAATGTGATATGAACGGTTTTATAGACTTCTGGGTTCGAGTGAGAGAGATGCAGAAGAAACAAATTGTTATTTAAACACTAAGAAGGACCAGTATATGCAGTGAATGAGGGGTAAATCTTTAATACTCCATTCACGTGAGTGTAGACTTAAGTGAAAGTTTATAAGTAGGTAGGCAAATATTGTACAGGCAGTGGGTAGGTACAGCTATTTATACAGTTTACTCTAACCTTAAGATTTCATTGAAAAAGGTATTAGATAATTTATAGAAAAAATTAAAACATTAATTGTTATTGGTCGATGCAAGACGTTAGACAAACTGTTATAGCATGCAATAAATCTACCTTTTCATTTCCAATGTATGTAAATTTAATGATTTACGATAGTTGTTTAATTTTAAATCTGATGTTTATAAATTATGTTCTTAGATCTTTAATATTTTTTGATCCATTCCTTTTCTAGCATTTTTATTATGTATTCAATTTTTTCAAACAATACGAGTTCTACGAATTATACCAATTTTATACAGTTGTCTTTTATTGTACAAAATGAGTTTTAGTTTTCACGATCATCGTAATTATCGGCTTTGTCAATATCAGTTATAATATATATACAAATATAATTAGTGTAGATAATATTTTAAATATGTTATATTTGATTAGGAATGTACGTACGTGCAATAGATGAGCTAGTGACAATGACAAGTGAATGCGCGGAAATATAACAACAAAATGATTCAAGGTCGTCGTCAGGGGCGATCGCGGCGGGAGGGGAGCAGGGTGAGCATTTCGTGAATTGTTCGACTCGTAAACGATTTAGGGTTTACTTAGTTCTTGTGAATGGGTTTTCAGATCTTTTGTTAATAGTTGTACATCATTTTCAATGGGCATACAATTTATGTAACTGTTTTAAGACATTTGAATGGCGAGCAGATAGTTTTCTATATAAAACTTTAATTTACATGCATACATACATATCTTCACGCCAAATCCCTTACGGGGTAGGTAGAGAGCACGGAGTGTCAAATATCTCTATGTTTGCATATCTGCCGGGCTTCTTCCACGTTCATCAATTAACTTGTATATCTATAATATTAATTCATTAAAATAGAAATGACGTTTGAGAACAGCGTATCTCAACAAAATGATAGACATATCTTTGTCTGGACCAAAAAATCGTATTCCGTCAACAACAACTGTTTATATTACAAAAATCGAGATGAGAACACTCCTATTTACTTACGTATGTCATCAAACGACTTAAGTAGAGAGAGTTTACAGGAATAGATCACGGGAGAGTGCCCCGTGTCCATCGCGTTAAACATGGGCAATCGGCCTAATTAAGCATGTATAATGCATGATAATTACCTGTATAGAGCTCTAACTGGATGTCAACGCGCCCACTCGCACGTAGGCGCCGCGGTCTCTACTTGTAGAGATATGAAATCAAGCGATATTACTGATACTGTATAGGTATGTTTTGAGTTATTTTTGCAACGTCGAGTATCGCCTCATCGCTTAACCACGTGCACATGCGTAATAAATTCTACATATGCTAATAGCGGTCACACGACTCATATATTTACTATAACTAATAACTATAATAGAATATCACATGTGTGTGTTACATTACAAGTTGCATTTCGTATAGCCTGTTTTTGTCGAGTCTTTAATGAGTCACAACTCGTCGGGAGTTGGAGTAGCAACATCTATCACATGTGCTCAACTATTGATATTCAGCGTTTTGCCCCGATACGCTCTATACTTGGAAATGATGTAACCTTGCGCTCCCATAATGTGAATGTCCGACTGTAAAAGTATAAACATATAGACAAAATACGATTACGTGATATATATTTACACATGCATTCGTTAATAGTTTGATACATCGTCTCTACTCGTCATTGGTCTGTTACTTATATGCAGCGTGCATTTTGTAGCATATTCAATAGACAATAGTCCGATATTTACGATATAGGTACCGATGTAGGTACCTATATAATATCAGAATCACTAATGCGTTGGTGGCTCAAAATCTATCTTCATATGTAATTTAACGAGCCTCATGTCAGAGCGAAAAAATCTAAGATGTAAATGGAGACCTCACTAGATAACGGTAAATATGAGAGCGTAAATTCGATAACGTAAGAAACTCGAAGCTAAATGACATGAATGGAAATGGAAATATTGCATGCGTTGTCTTTTTAGCAAGAGTTATTTCCATGACTTTTATTCATGAGTAGAACGCATAGGGAATCTATGTCTTTTAGTAAGTCATTTGATTAGTCTCTCTATAACTCTTTTAGGTCTTTAGACAACGTAGTCGGAGGACAAGCTGTGATTCTGAAAGACAACAAGCGAAAAAATCTGGAAACGATTAACCCGAAACCTTTGCCAATATTGCTTCAAAGTCCGATTTATGCAAAGGCAACGGTAATTCATTCCCTTAAAACAATGAAAGTCCTATTTAAGGCTAATTATAGAATCTCTACTAATGTACGGTTACATAAAAAATACGCGATTGTAAGAGTACATGTATATTGTGGAAATTTCGAGAAGATTGCAAATTTTAGACTTTTACTCATTGTTCCAACCATATATGCCTTTTAATAATAATAATTGATAGCAAATTAACTACATATACTTTTTTGCTTTCTTTTATCGTCCTAATATAAAAAACGTCTGTGAGTATACATAACTTAGGAATATGAACAAACGATTTTAATAAGTATCATATCGGTGTCCGTGCTTGTAGATACAGTCCTCCATCTCATGTTACTCACGAGCTGAGTAACGGTTAATGGCGGCGCAGGCGTCGCATTGCACATTCGGTTGTGCGTGTGTCTGTATACCGACTCCCGCGCATCTTATTTGAATTACCCACTTAGAATATTTATTTTCTATTATTATGGTTTCCTATTTTTGTCATTTCTTGTCTATCAGCCCACCAGTGTTAATTCAATTTTAATTCCTTTAAAATTCAGTCTTTGATATAATTTTTTTTAATACAATGTAACATCACGCCTGTGTCTCCTCGAAAGGATAGGCAGAGGACTGCCGTTAATAAAAGCTTTAGATTGCTCGTACGTTGTACTAAATTATCGTTGTTGCGAACAGAAATGGGTCATAAACAAATGAAAATAATAAATTTTAGTTTATACGTATAAAACATCTTAGAGAAATATATCCTAGAGAGAAGACTTGAGTCCAAAAGTACAAAGATAAATGAGTTGACGATCTGTTTTATGAGTGAAATTTTGCAAAATGTAAAATATTCATAGACAAAACTACGCAGTAAAATAAACGCGGCATTTGTATTACAAAACGAACGCAATATGAGTTCCTGCGTACGAGTAATTATATTCAAATGTGAGGTATCCGGCCGGTTAGGATATTGTACGGCTTTTTGCCTGAGCATTGAACTTGCACGCATTTAGAATTTAAAGCGTTTTTCTTATTAACAACACTATTCTTATTGTCTTACATACGTCTATATTCTAAGTTAAGCTTATATTGTCTGTGGTTGAACGCGTATTACGTTTATGGTTTCATTTTGAACGCCTTACTTTTTATTTCTTTATGGTTCACAGTGTTGTAGGTACCTGCTATATACCGACTGTCGCCGGTGCTTTAAAATAATGTGTGTTTATTCATGAAAGTTGTAGTGAAAATTGTGCGATTAAAAAAACTAAAGTTTTTCGGTGTAGGTATTATTACTACGTAAAAATTATATTGTACAAATGTACCAACATTGCGTTATATTAAGAAACATATACCATTAATAACATTTTGCATATACTAACGAAACATTTATTTTAAAATACAATATCGAAACCATACAATAAGATTATTTTAAACGTGTATTTTTGGTATAGGTATCAT
Source organism: Parelbella machaon machaon (assembly GCA_018246775.1). Taxonomy (NCBI): domain Eukaryota; kingdom Metazoa; phylum Arthropoda; class Insecta; order Lepidoptera; family Hesperiidae; genus Parelbella; species Parelbella machaon. The sequence continues at coordinate 8,940 of DWFV01000286.1, forward strand.
CTTGTCTTTATTTTTATCGCGGAATCATTCGTCTCTAATGGTTTTTTAAATGTGTTACCTCTGATATTTAAAAGCTGTCTATAAGTAGGTTTCGTTAATGTTATCAGACGACGTTTTCCTCTTACGCCGCGCTGTAGAAAGCTAAATCAGTAGATACCTACCGGTGAATGACGCGCCGACTGCGTCAAGCTAGTAGGTATGTCCGTTCGCATGTATGGCTAGACACGCCATCGTTTCTGGTGCACGAATCAAGGATAAGTTTAAATATTTGAAATAAAATACATTACGATAGTGTTTCCCCGAGGGGGTAAACATAGAATTGTAATATTCTCACCTTTTACATATCCTGTTGTATGTCCCATAGAGTAGGGGTAACGTTTATTGTCATATATTTTTGATAGCTGTGAAATGTTATGTTTTCTAGTATAATAACATTATTTGTATATGAGTTTATACGGAAATATCTAGCGTAGACGGTGAAATATAAAAAGTATTTATAACGTTATTGTCTTTCAGAAAGATAAGCTTATAAAACTGCCTTGCCAGGCTAAAAGTCTACATTTTAATTTAAAAAGGGTGCTAAATATTGTAGGTACAAAAAAATAGTATTAGATCAGAAATAATAGCTCGTTTGAAGTATGACATTAATATGAGACTATGATTAATTAATGTATTTTATCACGAGTTTATAAATTACTATAATTGCTGAAGGAAAATGAAATCCATTCGTATACGTATCACATAATATTGAGAATTAGTAACACATATGGATTAGTAAGACTCCTAGGTCAATATTGCGTTTTAATAATAAAATTAGTAGCACCGTATCACGTATTATATTGAAAGAGTCTGGTATGGACCCTTGGTGTTCCTACGTATTAGTGGAAAAGGCGCAGGTGAGACGAGATGACCACAAACCGGTCGCCGCTAACCGGACGTCTCGAGCTCCGTCTGTTTGACTTCGAATTTACGCGTTCGTTTCATTATAATATCACCAGATATATTTATATATCTACGTAACTACTTGATAAGTTTGTGTTCTAAATTGAAAAAAAAAAAAAACGTTTCTTTTAACGCTAGTTATCATTTAATAAATTAGATCTTTCAACTTACATTGTTCTAAAAAATGTCGTCACGTGATTGAAAAAAAAGTTGCTCATAATTTTTAATAACGAATACTCAATAATAGTAGGTACTAATAAATGTTTCCGAAACCTAGCTTAAGACTAGCTGGGCTATCCTGACAAGTCATACGTATACTACGTACTTCAGTTATGAGTACGCAACAAGTTGGGAATTTAACGTAACAGTATGGAAAGAAAAGTATTGAATTAATCATACGCCAACACGTCAATTAACAGTGCTATGTGTATTAGTGAATATCCAAACGAGTATTGACACTAACATCAAGTACAAACATTTAGGCGCACGCTCTAATCATTCGGCAGCCGCTGTAGGTTTTCGATTTTTAAATATACAAATGGATGGTTCTATGCAATTCCTAACACACTATATCTAACAGTTTTTTATGATATAGTATCGATAATAAATTCTAAATAAATTTTTAAATAATTCATCGATTATTGTTGCTATATTTCAAAAAAACGTAACATCACGCCTGTAATCCCCGAAGGGGTAATCAGAAGAGTGTAGTACACTCCCACGTTTAACCAGTTACGTTTAAATCCCATGGAATAGATGGCGAGCCTAATGCCATACACAGGGCACAACTCCAGACTTCGATTTACTATTAGAAATTCTAAATTAGAAAAATCCCATAGCATCCGACCTGGGATTTGGACCCAGGACCTCTCGATCGGCCGTCCCGCTTGCAACCACTCGACCAACGAGGCAGTTACGCTATAATTTTAGTTTATATTATATTTAAAAAGTTCTTCATAACGGTTTTGAAATCTACGCTTAAATTTTACAACTTAGGTGAATGAGTACCTGTGAGGATTTTGTCATCAATGAGCATTGTAGTGATGGATTATGTGCCCATGGATTGTGTGTCCCATTTTCGCCTATCTGTCCGGATGTAGTAAAGGAGAACAGGATTACATGCAGTGCAATCCTTTTTTGTTTAAATGAATAGAATAGCAAACCGGTAGGCAGAGATCAGAAATGACCATAGTCGTTCATAGAAATCTGCAGTCTATCCCGAACAGGAATGTAAGAATAGGACTGTAAGTAACAGTTAGTTTCGTCAGCAATAGGTTATTATATTAATAAGATTGATGGCGATAAGTTATTAAAATCCAAAATTATTTATGTTAATACATTGTCGGTAGTAGAAACCAGTCACTACTGTCAGCTTACCGCGACGGAACTTCATATAATAGGATTTACAATATTTAGTACTTCATAAAATGATTAGAGAACCTTAACCGTCTCAAAGTCTCTACGAGTTACGTAGCTGCGTAGACTATCTCTACATTTGGGTATAACTGCTATGAGTCATGATGATTAAATAGTACCTATACTTTAACGAATTTGAAGACTTTAATGGACCCTATGTGTAATAGGAAGCTGGTTGATATGTCACATGCTCTCTGTATCCTTCACCATTTTCGTCTGTGCGGAATTGTGCATGTATGTGAATACTATCTATGTCATTACAAGCAAACCCAACATAAAGCCAACATACGTGAAAATATAAAATAAGTAGGTGGTTTTTAATGTTATTTCGCTAATACAATCGAATTTCGGGGCTAGTGGATTCGGTAGGTTTAGTGAGGGACACAATTATCAAAGCCACGATCTCTGGATATATACTATTAAACCCGAACTGGACCCCATTTGGACGATGCTTAAAACGCACGTGTGCTTCACACTTAGTCTTCATTGGTTCTCTTGTAGGCACTTAGCCAAACATTTTTCATCCTTATTCTATTTTAGGATGAGTGAGAATACAATGCGCCCAACGTATTCCGTGCCGTTATTGATATAGGATTATGGATATGGCTGAAGAGGTATAGATTACGTAGCTCTACAATATGCGACCGTGTTGCGATGTGATATGGTTCTGTTTGCTGGCAGTTTAGGAGGGTGTAGTTTACGTCGTTTTGTTACTGCGTTTAGTTTATTGGTATGGCGCGCAAGCGGCGCAAGCGGCGGCGTCGATATGTCTGTGGAACTTATTAGTCCATTTTACGACAGTCGGCAAGCGTTTGCCGATTCGACCAACACATGCACGAACTGGCACACATCGATACTTTATATAATACCAGTGACTGAAGCCACAAGACACAGCATACGAATTAGATTTTGTATGTGACTAGAGAATCAATGATACTGTCAAAAAAAGGAATTATTATCGGATTAAGTACCTGAATATGTTATACCATAAGTACCTATAGCACTAATAGCAACCAAAAGAAACGATAGTGGAATGTTCCATAATTGGAATAGTATTACGTGCTATTAATATTGTACCTTTGTTACAAATATATCAAAGAAGATCAATGTGTATTGGTTCAGAAAGTAATTGTAAGCACAGCATACTGTGCTTACAATTACTTATGAGTACTTCACTCATTACGTCAGCATATCAACACTACGACCGTACATACCGTTGCAAAAACTAGTCTGACTACCTATAGGAAAATTCTCAAACACCATGATGTCATGGCGTATTCAATTACTGTGTAGTGAACAATGTACGTATGACCTTGTCCGTCAATTGTCATTACAAATGACTTTTATATTATTGATTGCCACTTTATCGGACGGCCGGAAAAAAATATGTTGACAGAATACTTAACAACTACCATAAACAATAGACATAGTTTTTTTAAAGTAAATAAGTAACAAACAGCCAGTTGTTAAACCAGCTTGTTTCATAAAAATGTAAAATCAAATGATACCTTATTTTTCTGAAAGAACGAGAATAATACTTTTATTTAGAATTTTGCGACAAACGCAATTTAAACGCCTGTTTTAGAACTATGATTATTGTTATTTAACTTTGTGTTTTAATCATTGTTCACTTAAAAGTGATAAAATTTACTGTGATTGGACTAGGTAATAATTTCACTTGCACTTTGAAGCTTTCGAACAAGCAAGCTTATTTGTTAGAATATTTGTAGTTAATTGGATAATTTAAAGAAAGTTAGAATGTGATTTAAATTGTTAAAGAGTCGTCAAACTGACGGAGAGTAGTCGCCTGGTGGGGCCTCATATTAGCATGGATTAATTCCAATCAAGTGTATTTGGTCCGCAGTCGAATGAGCGGTGCCGGTTTCGAGATTCGATATAATATACATTTTATATTCTATCAACGTTAGTCAGTAAAGTACGATGATACTTGCCACATTACTGTCTGCCACATTACAGTCTGGTTTGTGCCTAAGACTATCTTAAGTCAGAATCTTTATACGTATGTGTAATTATTTAGTATTTGTATCATAGGAATACAGGAATTCTATTAATTTGTCCGTTTATATTCTGTTTCGTAGTTGTGTAATTCAGGTTAGAGTGCGGTAAGAGTTGGGCGGTTTCCAAGGGGCTCTAGAACTGTGGTCCCGGGCCAAGAAAATTACAGCTAACTGATAAGGAGCCCAAATGTTCGCTAGCGGTGCCAAGGGCGTCTACATCTTGTTAGGGTGCTTTGTATATTATTGTAGAATATATTATAGACATTAGTAAAGATTTTTGGTGACTAGATACAAATGACAAATTTCTTTGAGCTTTTCCGCGTTTTAGAAAGCGCGTTAAGCATTTGCTTTTGATAATTAAAGTTTTAGGTAAGTTTTTAAAATATCTCACGGAAAGGTTAGACTCCAACTCTTTTTTTCGCTAAGCCACTCTAAAGAAGCGTGGTAATTTTATTCAATTTAAATAGAAAGAGCCAGTCAAGAAAAATGGGTCGAAAAAATTAATGTAAAAGAAACACCTCAGGTCTGTTAGGATAGAGACATTGGCCACTAGGTGCTCTCTGTCCACTCCGTAGATCTAGCGTGACGATATAATAATAGTAGTAATAATGATATTGAGGAAAAGCTTGTAAATTTTCCGGTACCAGTACCGGTACCACCTATGACTAATCAGAAATATGGCATCGTACAAGACGTAAGCGAAATTTACCGGGAAACAAGAAAACGTTTGGTTTACGTTATTCAAACATCTATTGAATAAAATATAAATATATGTAGGTATAATAATCAAAATAGTATAGTATGGTGCAACCTAATATTTTAGGTAACAATGCTGCATTTCTATAAAGAAATGCAACAATTTAAATGTCGTAGATCATTAAAGATCTACGAAGGAAAGAAAATAAATTTTTCTTTAATGTTAGTTTAAGGAATAAATCGTTAAACGAACATTGAAGAAAAATTTTATAAATATTTTTGTTGACGTTTGGAAGTCATGAAAACGTTTTATTACGCTTTTGACGTCGGAAAATGACAATCTCTAACATTTATGATGCAATATTATATTCCTAACTTTAGCTTATTTTTGCTTTTGTGTCACCTGCATAGAATAAAATTTTTATCAATAAAAAATATTGTTGGGAACTTCAATATCATAAATCGTTTTAGGGCTCACAAAATTATTTTGCTAATTATTACACAAAAAACTACATTTAAATTAACTGACATATTCTGTCAAAATCTAAATGGAAAAAAAATATTTCATTTACTTATAGGCAAAAGGCTTAGTAACAATGATACAACTGGCACAGATGCGCTCCAAGGCAATTTTATTCTTTTTTTTAATGATTTTTTTAAATGAGCGCTATAAAAAATTAAATAAGTTATGCGAAATAAATTATGTTTGTGTACTTTTATGGTCTCATTTTTTATTTTAATTTCTCATAGTGTGAGTAAGATTGCCCAATAAAATTTATTATATTTTACTATAAAATTCCGCTAGCAACCTTAGATATAACATATAAGTACGACTCTCCTATAAATTTATTTATAAATAATATTACAGTCTAAGTCTGTAGGTATCAATTATTATATCTGCTATTTTTAATTTTTATTATTGGTGAAAATTTTGTATTTTTTACTTAACAGTAATTATTTATTAATTATGTATTATAATAAATAATAACGCGCTGATATCTTGAATGTTATAAAATATATGCGCAGGGAGTTTGATCGCTGTTTTCACGGTCGCCGGACGCGAGGCAGGCGCGGCAGGCGGCCGTCGCTCAAACAAAAAATAAACAACTTTCCTCGAAACGGCGATGGCGCTAAGTTGTTCGTGAGTCGAAAAACGTCCTAACTGCCCCAGCCAAGCGTTAAGCTTCGCTCTTTTTATCAACGAGAAAGGTTAAGCCGAAATAACTTGTTGATGTGCGCTGCGGCGGCGCGGGTGTGAGAGGAGGCGCGCGGGCGGCGCGGGGGCTAGCGCCGCTGAGCGACGGCCTGTCTACGGCGGCGAGCCGGCGACACCCTGTCTGCCACGGACGGCGGTGTTGCCGCTCCGTGCGCATTCTTACCGCCCGCGCCCTCCCGTCTCCCAGCCTACAAGCTCATGAACCGCCCGCGCGCACTGCTGGCAACGTCGCATGCAAACTTGTTTCGTAAACGGATGTGGCAGCGACCGAGGCAGGGCACAGCGTCTATCTTTGTCTTTCGTAGGCCATCATATGA
>DWFV01000287.1:0-15543 GCA_018246775.1 Parelbella machaon machaon
GCAACTATAAGCTCACCACCTATTCCATGGGACGTAAACGTAACTGGTGAAACGTGAGAGCGTACTATACTCCTTTGCCTACCCCTTCGGGAATTACAGGCGTGATGTTACTTTCTTTTTTAAGAATATTATACGTTTATAGTGCTAGAATGAGGTTAGTTGCAGTTTTTATTCAGAATTTGTAAAGCAAATGTATGCAACAAACTCATAAATTATTCATTGAACAAGTACATCGCGCATTGAAGATACTATAAATAAAGCAAAATAAAATATTAATTTTGACATTTATACAGTGAATATTGAACACTATTTTGTGGTCAAACTGTCGTACGGAGTAGAGTTTTATAAAGTAAAATATTCATTTTTATATTTATACTGTGAATATTGGACACTATTTTGTGGTCAAACTGTGGTATGGCGTGATTTATAGAGATTTTATCTTTGACATTCGGACTTCAATAACGTACAAATTACAATTTTAATAAATTGCGATCGACAATAGCTAGATCTGTGGCCGATATAAAACGAGAAATTTTGAACGAATACTGGGTTTTAAAGCGTTTAGCGTAAAAAGATAATAAAAGCGGCGGTAAATCCAAAGAACAATAACCAAAAAATATTTCTAACGTATTGTGCAAAGATGGATAGATCTATAATTTGTTACGAACTGTATGTAAGGTAAATTGTAAAAATATTTATCTTTCGGCTTATGTTTTTAATAAGCACTTGTGTAGGAGGTAGTCAGTTCGTGGTAGTTTCGCAAATATTTTTTGGATTATACTTCTATTGGCAAACTGTTAGATGTTTTACGTCAGCCGTGTCTGAAGTGGTTTTAAGAGCTATTTATCTCATAACAAATCAATCATTTTCGACATATAATAAGTGTTAAAGTGTAGGCCTAACCCAGAAAATAGTGCTGACCTGTGAGGTAATATACTGAAATTCCTATTTATTTCTTTGTTATTACGCCTTTGTTACAAATGGCATGTCATTAAAAGGAGATCGTAGTAAAAGCTCAGTTTTAAGTAGTAACCAACTTAACAAGCTAGACAATATTACCAAACTAACTGGACTGACTTAGAATAATAGTCCTATCCTACAGTCTTCTTCAAGTTGTACTGCAGGTGTCCAAGGGCGGTAGCGGTCACTTGTAGTGAAAAAACATCAAAATGGGCAAGCCTTTTAAGACTTCCTAGGTTTTACAAATCCGAGTCTCCTGGGTAAAATGTCTATGTAATATCTTCATTTTGAGAAATTAACGATGTCTTAAGTCTTAGTAGTCCTATACAAAAGATAACTAGAATTGACTTCGATTTATATTTTACAATATATACCACCCAATAATATGTAACCACATATCATTGACATAGTTTCTTATATTATCACTAAGTAGGTAAACATTGAAACCAGATGTAAGGTCCGGTAGGTATGTCATAAAATGTCCGATTCCTAATCGTCAGGCAATAGATTAAATATGAAAGAACTTTATGCGTGTGTGTGTATGTAGGTACGTATAATATACATTTTGAGACATTATTTAAATATATAATTTATAAAATAAGTAAATACATTTCTCATTTAACATGAAACCTTTGTACAATATTGTAGCAGCCTTGGACGCTGATAAATTAATACATCGTAATATTTTTCTTTCTGAATATTGTAGTTCAGTATCTTAAACACGAAACAACCCCTCACAAAATAAACCCTCAAAGGGATTATGTAACGATTTAACGTAATTAGGGGATGTAGTGAGCTACTAATTAGCTGCGTCCCCTAACATTGGATCATGTTTCAACCAAATACATAAAATTAATTAATTAATTTCTGTTGTAGAACAAAGAAACCCGTTAAAAGTTATCTTACGTGTGTGTATTACAACTAAAATTTTATATTTTTACTGATAATACAAGTATTAAGGGTATTCTTATTAAAGATATGTCTATGTCTAACAATTGATCGGGAAAATAATTAATGATGATGATAATATTTTAAAGTCCAAGAATGAACATACATGTAATTCTTGTTTTCTTTCATCGTTTTGCTATTGCTTCTCGATAGTAAAACTTCTCTTGGCTCAAATGCAGGTAAGTAACCAAGAGGTTAATTCAACAGACCTTTGTTCAGATTGCAAATGCTATCGGACGTAAAGTTTTAATTATATTTTATCGCGCAATAGATGTAGTCTTTTATAGTCCTAAGTATAAAGATTTAGATAGCACGCTTTGTGAGAGCCTTTTGAGGCTGGTGTGATGATGATGAAAATATAATGACAATATCTATACTCAGTAATGCGAATAATCCAGTACAGAAGATGACTCCTGTAAAAATATCCCTTAAAATCTTGTACCAATGATGGTATATGTTTACGTCAATGTTTAATCTATACGTTATAATATATTATTTTACAATAACATATATGTGACAGCTGCTGTGTGTAAGTAATCCTGAATGACGCATGGATCAAGATTTTTCACGAAATTCATACAACGTAATTTTGTTAAGCTTTCTTGCAGAACGTGAGGAAAAAATAAATATAATTTTGAGAATAAGCAGGAGGGGCAATGTTTTGGGAATATTAAAAATATTTACGCGGAGTTCGTGTCTCGGTGTTAAAGTTAACTTATTTTTTAAATTAAATTTTAAGACGATATTCGTTAAACACTTTATTCAACATGTTTCTAATTAGACCATTGTTTTGTTGTCACAATAATATAGTTATATCACACTGTTACATAATACATGTTGGTGGCACAGTGAGTTTTACGGTACATATGTGTTGACTTTTATTAATATCCCTATTCGTCAGTTCTAGAATATTCTAGTAAATATTGTAGAGTCCACAATGACGCGCCATAATATTCTACCTAGTGTTTCTTACAAATGAATTTCATTTTTCACACTGATCTTTTATTATTTTTGTTTCAAAACATTTTTATTACAAAATTTATAGTTGAACTGCCGATATAATTTTTTGAGAAAATTTTGTACAAAGAATAACAAATCAAGCGTACAATACAGAAGCGCAGGCATTGCAATATTAATGATAGACGAACTTTATACTGATACTTTTTTAGTCATTAAATTATTTTAATAGTGAGTAATAAAAAAAATACATTCATTTATATAGTTTGAGAAACCATCTCGATCGTCCATCGACTCGATTTGATAAAATCAAGATCCGGTAGTAGAGGTATTTTAATTATTTCTGCACTTTGTGATAAGCGTATAAACGCATTAAATTTTAGGAATTTGATATTCTAATCGATTTCGGCTTAATGTTTTCAAACATTAATAACTCGTAAGTTATAACCTCATTCTCAAAACGTACATTATATTTAATATAAATATGAAAACAACGAATTTAAAATGTATATAGATAATGGTGGTGTGCTCAGAAACTTCGTTGAATAGTTTTGGTCATGGAATACACAGTACCCGTTTTCAAAAGATTACAGCATATCTTAGATGTATATTATATAATATTATATTTGTATTATGTAATAATAATAACGTAATCATATTATAGTACAACGCCACGGTTATCTGATTCCAAAATTTCATCTTATACTATGGTGACCAGACATCTGGTAAACACTTATAATATATGTTTGTACATTTTTAAAAGCGCATATTCACATCCGGACTTAATACATTTTATGTAGAACGAGCATGTGTTGAAATTGACAATTGAGATATTTCTCGAAAAAAATCAATTATCACTCTTTCTATAGAATGTTCGTAATTAATCTATAATTAATTAACGAATACTCAGATAGTCAATTAATGGTACGCAATGTAATTAAGAAGTCAATGATGATAAAACGGTTTCCTAATTAAACGCTGACAGAACACTGTTTTGTTAACACCGCATGTAATATTTATCTACAAAACACAAAGTTTGAAATGAAGAATGGGCGATTGGAAGAAACTGAATGAGGAAAGGTATCGATCGGACTCAATGACGTGCCTTGTAAGACTCCTGTCTAAGAATGGGAAGAATGAGAACAAAATTAGGTGCAATATATGTATGTGTGTACATTTCTATAGACGAAGCGAATCGAAAATCGAATTTTTTAGAAACAGAGGTATTTCTGCTGGGGCGTGTAGCCTTAAGCCTTGTCGTAATCATGATGACGAGGAAGTACGATTTATTAAAATCTTTTAATGTATACCTTCATATATGTACATCGACCTCTCTCTCCTAATACCTAATTTTGCACATAGGAGGGTAGTGCATTTAGTTGCATTCTTGATATATTATTATATAACATCGAGGACTTTTTCCCGGTAGTGTGGCTTAACGAAGTTGTTAGAATCCGGCTATTCCCGGTAACTTTAAGTCGTAAGTATGAAAGCTATCGCTGCTTAAGTCCCAAGATCGCTTGATATTGATGTATTTCAGTACAAAAATATTTACTGAAATACCTTATTATATTTAGGTATTTCAGTAATTATTTTTGTTTTGTATCAGTTTCAACATTATTTTAGAAGTTGGGGGCGTCATTCTGTGACAAAAGTATTAGTTAATTTGTTTTATTTATTCATGTTATGTTCCCATAAATGTATGAAGCAAAACTATTCCCCGTTTTTAGGACTTCTTCCTTGACATAATTGTATTATTGTTACGAAAACTAGATTTGGCTTAAATATTGTTTGCTTCTTCTTAAAGTTACGTATTTCCAATTAAAATTTCATGGAAAATGTTTCCGTACTTGTAAGGTAAAATCATTTCAGCAGACATAATTTTTTCGCGCTTATAATATTGTGTGACAGCATAAAAACAAGCAGTTACTTTCGCACTTATAATATTAGTATAACAGCGAAGATACGTTATAATAAACACATAATTATGTTTACAATGTGTACATATTTCCCACGGGATCATTAAGGCATGATTAAACAACGCTCACATTCTCCGGGATTGAGTCGAGGTCTTCCTACCTACTTATGTATCACCGATGTTACGATTCGTCCAAATATTCAGCTGACTCAATATTACGGCAGTTTTTGCTTAAAATGAAAATGAGGTTACTCAAGACTCTCCCTAAGTCTCTTAAGTCTGTCCTGAAAATAATCTTATACGGACTTATTTTGCATTTGGTATAGAATAGGACCCGTAGACGCAACAAAAGTAAGAAGGTACAAAATGTAAAACACAAACTGCTGAATTATTATTTTTATGAACTGAAAGGAGAATATTTCATGTACTTCAATGTATGCATTATATTGTAATATTTTAAAAGCCGAAAATCACATTTTATTCTTTGCAGCACATCTTTGGCTATGGAGGATCATTTTTGGATATTGTGGGTGGGATTGAGGTATTTTCAAAATGACAGTTATAAGAAAAACGCGATTTATTAAAATTTCCATTTTACTTCATATCGATTAGACATCTTTTTCAACTGCAAGCTATACAATAACAATCTAAGTAACATCGAATTTGTTGACAAATTTTAGATTTTAGAGTTTACGATTATCTGGGTATTGGTTAGAAATAAGCGTCCATAACTTCTTGGCATATGGCGATGTAATTCCATTTTTCCCTAAGCCCAAATTCATTATTCTCATTACTCAGCAAAGGCCGAATTTCTCATGATCTGCAATGGTAATTGAGAAACCCAGACTTTACCACCTGCTCAATAGTCTAATGCTCATTAGCAAGGATACAGGTTAGAAGCCAGTAGGTATGTTCGAAGATTTTTCGGAACACAAAATTTAGGGCGAAAGCGCGTTAACACCTACATTTGTTAACTGAATTCCTTAATAACAGCAATTGTCTTCTTTATCATAAATTGTTTGAGATTGATCTGTTGCAATTTAATGACTCAATTTCAGCTCCTCCAATTCACATCCGCAAAGAAAGATCCCTGAGAACTCTTATTATTTATATAAACGAATCAGTCCTCGTCAATGTCAAGAGGGAATTCTTTGGACGTTATATTTATTCACGTTCGAATGAAAATCTTGGACGCCTACCTGGCGTTTATTTCTAGGTCAAGAAACAAATAATCAGCTGACGCTTCAGTGGGGAATTTCTTTCAATACATGATCTCACTCCATAACGTTGTTATTTAAAATATAAATACTACTTATAATAAGACATTTTACGATTTATTTCATCAAGGAACAAATGAGGTAAACGGTTAAAAAGTAAAAGTAAATTACGCTTTCAAACACGTTTAAGCATCTGTCTACAAGAAAATCTGAACTCGAAGGTTTGAGTTAAACCATTCGCAGTATTTATTTATTTCAGTAAAAATACACGAAGTGTCTGGTAAATGTAAAATGGTAGGTATGGAGAAGTTTGCAAAGCTCGCCGTACAAGTTTGCGACTGCGACAGACCCGTTACTTGTATTTATGAGTATGGTTTTCGAATTTAGGTTACAGCCTTTGAATTTAGGTGTATAACGTTTGAATTTAGGTGTTCTGCATGTAAAATGTTCTGTCCTGAAACATTGCTTTTTTATTTGTTGTTACGTTCGCTCGCTTGCTGCTGCTCTCTTTATATAAAGTAACTTTATACTTAGATACAACGCATGTGTAACTGATTTCACAATTACTTTTGTTTGATATCATAATAGAATGTTCATTTATCGTCAGTTACCACATTAAATTCGACTGTGTTAAAGCCGGTTTTATCAGTTCTACAAACTAAAAAAGAGGCAGCTTTTGGTTAATTTTAATTTAATGCTCCCTAATCGTCCACGTTAAAGTCTTAGTGCGAATTAAAAAAATCGGGTCTTTTGTCCTAACGGCTTCATGAATATATACGACGATGACACTTTGGAACCTTTTTGTGACTCCGTTAAGATTTCTGAAGGATCGTACTCTACAAAATTGTTCTTTTATTTCATTAAATAATTCTCAAATTGCATTTTCACAACGTAAAGAACTTACATTGGAAAATTATTATAGTCTCCTAAATAGCTCATTTTAACGCATAGTTTCACTCTTGCACCTTATTGTTCAATCTAGTGCCGTGGACCAAAGACAAATAATAAGGACTATTTAGTTCGGTGTTTGTATATGGGCCTATTTTTTATTAAACGCTTATGACACATTACAATAAAACAATCTCACATAACATCACACCTGTAATCTCAGAAGTTTCAACAGTAACGTTTACGTCCCACTATGGAATAGGCTGTGAGCCTATTGCCATATACCGGGCACAAATCTAGACTCCGATCCACTACTAGAAATTTGTAGACACAAAAAGCCAATAACGCCCGACCCGGTTACCGAGCCCAGGATCTTTTGATCGATAGTCGCGCTCGCAACCACTCGACAGTAAAGGTAGGACAGTTGCTGATGTTCTAATATGATCTGTCACATGCAATCGTTTTACCTGTAGAACTTTTAATAACACAGTGATACAGGGTGGTTAGTTTTATCCCACTAATTCAGTTAACTTAGCTGGCTGAGTAACTTAAGAGGCGCAGTTAACTTAGCTGAAGACGGTAAACATCAGATCTGTTTCACACTTCCTTTTAATAATAGCACTTACTTCACAAACAAAATTATCCCGGTCTTCTCAATCTGTCTGAAGATGCCCTTCCAGGAAGCCAGCATACAGTATTGCTGCTTCGTGGTCAGAGGTGATCGAGGATCGGCGGGTGGTGGCGGACGGTGTAGAGGATCACTGCTGCTGCTGGTAAACTCTGATGCTGCGAGCTGGGACAGCTTGCAACCCATTTTGAAAATTTCCTCTAAATGTAAATCACACTTTTTCGAACAACACTTATCGAAACTGCACAACTTTTAGAGCATTATTTCGTTTGCGTTATTTATCATTAAAGTTTTTAAGGGATTTATTAATAAAATGTTAATTGCCTCTTTTTTCTTAAATTATTATCGAAACACTTATTTCATTTTCACTACCGTCACTTTCTGACTTATTCACGGAACGCGATAGCGTTTTGTTCTTGTTGGTTTTTCAATTAATTTGTTATACTCGTATCATCGAATGTACAATGCCAAATGTTTGTTAGCGCGGAGTACAGGGAGTCTGGCGGTGTTGAAACAATGTCTATTCTCTTAATACACGACACATCGCCGCCGAGCGTGCGTTCGTATCGCGCGAAATTTCCTGCATATATGAGGGAATATGTAGATTAAACCCGAAGGAGATATAAAAATAGCTGTGAGTTGCCGGATCTAAATAATTGAATAGCAATAAATTTCACAATTCACTCTGCCGGAGTTGTTAAAACGGATTTAGTGGTCGATAATAAATTTTCAGCCGGACCGATGCTTGTTCATATAGAGATCACTATCAAACAATATTTTATTACAAAAAAACTAATATCACTTATATTATTGTACGATAACGAAGTCAAGTGGTTCTGTATATAGAAAATAATTTCATAACAGCGGTAAAAAGTAAGTTTAGACTAGTGAAGCGGTCGGTGTGCGTAATATTACTGCGATAGAACAATCGTAGTGATGTCCGCTTGATATGTGAATTTATTAGTGTCGTTTAAATTTTCTTTGTATCATAATTTGTCGGTAATTGGTTGTGATACGATTTAAATTATTTACGCCATTTGTGTATATAGAATGGTATGTATTTACAAAATTATGTGTCGATTAAAATAGAAATTTGATTTTGTCTTTTTTTTTCTTTATTGTAAGCTTATAGCTACGAGAGATAGGCGGTCTTAATGTCTAGTATTACCTACGAGTAAACCCAGGATGATGGTGAGAATAAGTAGTAAGTACCACAAAGATAGTTGCAATTATAAAAAAATCAATAATTTTTATGATTTCCGTATTCATAACATACGTATAGATTTACATAAATATTGATATAATGTTGGCAATCGCTGTTTATCTAATATATTTAGTTTACGCTACATATTCATAAGTCTTCGTTTCAAAACAAACATTTTCTGAACTTCAATCAGTAGCGAATGGTTATGGTTAGCGGTAAAACTAACATCGCCAAACATTTTTTGACGTTTTAACCTATACTATATCGAGGAATTTTGATTAGAAATATTCCAAGTATATGTATCTATAGGTATATAAAATGAACGCTTAGAAAAACGTTACATTCTTTTTACGTAGAAACTTCTTCATTATGTTGACATATTATCTTTTTACTAATTATTGATTTTAACTATACAATTTGTTCAGATTTACTGATATATTATTAATTATTTCATGGTTAATATCTAATTTATTTGATTAGAAGTACCAGTTATAATTGAACTTAAACAAGTTTTCAATCAACTGTAAGCAGTGCGATTTAATTATTACATATTTTACACTAATACTTAATATATTTATTATAAACTTATCATAAATTAACAATGATAATAATATGCTTATTAATATGTAGCTTTTGGAATTGTACAATAAATATACTTTAATTAAACACTTTATTTCTTTTTGTTTATTATCAGATCCTGTAAAAGATAAAAAAATAAATAAGAAACTGACAATGTAGTCCTTATAAGGCATTTATAGGTTTTTTAAAATTTCAAATAACTTATTTCTATTCAATAAAACATTTAAAATTTTTACTGTTCAAATGAAATGCTGGTTAATGGACACATGTTGAAAATAATAAAAATAACGTTAAAGTGTAAAAACGGTCTCATTAACGCATAACGTCGTTACGTTAAATCGCATCGCGTCCATCACTAGTACAAAGTCTAGCTCCATACAATTTTTATGACGCGTCGCAATTGTATGATAATACGGTTGTCCTTTTTCGAAATTATGGCGTCCTACGTCAATGGACGTTTTGGCGCGGTGCCCGCTGATGTATAATGCACCTTACTTCATTAGAATAAGGGTGTTTTGGGTCACGTCGGTCACTGTGAACTGTTATCGTGGATTTTTATCGCTCCTCAAATGCTGACTGTACTTTTAATGACGTTATTGTGAATAATACGGGAGGAAAGTAATGGTCCCCTTTGCCTTACTAAGCTTTCTTATGGCGTCTATTTTTATGAGGCTGTAACAGTATTCAGATGGCCTAGAAATTGTATGGTAATAATGATTCGCGGTTTTTATTGGTTTCATTTGATTTTATCATTGTTGTCGCGTTTTGAAAGATATAATAAGGTTGTTAAAAATATTTTAAACTCAAAAGTGCTGCTATATCGTTATCGTATTGTATATACATATGTATATTCGATTTTAAAATATTTTTGTCAAAGATTTCTATAAATATTTTTACATTTAAATATTTATTACACGTATATTTAGTATACGAAATTACATTCAGATATTTGTTACCCGAATAATATCTATCACGTATATACTTTTTCTATGTAACGGTGTAGAATATGTAACTCTAATAAAGTATGTATGAAGTCATTTTTATAAATATTTTATGAACTGTGTGGTTACCATAGCACAGGTTTTGCATTTATTATTATTATACGATGAATGCTTTATAATCTATATTAGAATCATTAAAGATATAGAATTCATAATTATTTAAGATTTTAATGCATAGATAATTCAATCTCTGATTTCTATGGATACTATACATTGTGTCATGATTGTTTACGGTTAAATGGTATTCACATTACCGTTAAAATTAACTTTTTTTTTTAAATGACTTAATATTCACTAAACACTAATTTCCAATCCGTTAGACAGTTGGAAAATAGGGATTGTTAGATCTAATCAAGACAGAAAACCAACTGAGACACACAAGTCCTTACCTGACAAAGTCATTCAAGTGATAGAATGCTGATATGCTGCGTACAGTCGGGTAGAGTAGTCGAATAGATATCGTTGTTACATACAGGGCCTTATTCATTTTCCTTAACATGTTCAGTATGAGCGAAATGTCCATTATGAGATGTGTTGCTAAGTATTATCATAAATAAATATGTAAAGCATTATTAGCACGTGCTAGCTATGAAAGGAATATATTTCTTTTATTCGTTTTTGTTTGTAAATCGCTCGCCTTGGAATAAAAGAAATAGCCAGGACGCCGGCTTTGGAGGCTCGGTGTAATAATGTACATTCCCTCAAAATGGAAGAAAAATACGTAAAAGTAAATAGTGGTAAATATACTAATGTTTAGTCGTTGTTAATTTTTAGCTTTTTTTTCTTACCTATTTACTCAGACATGCATATTGCTTGCAAAAAATACATATACATATACATAGTTAATTTGCCTTTACACTGTCTTAGCGTGAATAGTTATAAATTTTTTTGTGAAAGACGGTTTAGTAGACATCAATCAATAAAAGAAGAGAAATAAGAAGAAACATTGATTTTGAGACTTTATTAGATGCTAATAACTTCTATTCCTTCGTTGATATAATAAATAATTTACGTTTAAATACATTTATTTTATTATTTATTACCATTCGTATAGTAATAACTACGGTACCTACCTAAAATAGTACCTTAAATATGTAATTTTAGCATGTCGTACAATTACAAATATTATCGAACATATTTTGCCGATCTTTCTCTTGGGAGTAAGTACAAAGCCGCCATTTTAGATTCGTTTCTTTAACGCAAGTTAAACAGCTGGTCTCGGCCGACGTTATATAATAGTTAGTGCCCGGGCGAGTTTTGTTCGGAGCCTTCAAGTTTTCAGACTGTACAACAAGGCTAATAAAGTTCTGCAGTGCCATCTGATATTGAGTAGCGGATAATGTCGCCGGGTGAATGCTTCGCAAAACGGCTGAATTTGATGTTATAAGACGATTAAGTGAATTTAGTGACTAGGCCAAATTTTCACCATCAACCTAACTGACTGGTAAAAAATGCTGTTTGATGTTCCGTTCGACTTTTATTGAATACAATGACAGCTAAATATGGGAATAATTCGCTTAAAACTTATTAAAATCAATATCTTAATAAACAATGTCTACCGATTAAAATGTTGACTGTCTCATTTGTTGGGGTTGTAGGACACATTCCCGCAATATGCATGTCATGGACATATGAGTTTCTGTTCTGGATTTAAATGTAAAACTATATAAGTACCTATATACAACAATTAGTTTTAATATTATACTTTAAAAATTAACAATACGTGGTAATATGTAATAAGCTGTCCATTAACCGTTCACGGCTGATCAAGTAGGTACTTATTCTGTTAGATGTGACGGCTATGAGTGACGTCTCCTAAGATACTATTTTGTATTTTCATAGCTGCTACAATTTTCAGTTTATTAGTTTAGGTGTAATATAACTTGAGGCGAGACCCCTTTAAAGTGTTGTAAGCCTTGGAAAGCGACAATAGTCTCGAACAAGCGAATTAATTTAGGTTCAATATTTGAAATTAAAAAAAAAAAATGTAAGCATATTTAAATATTTCTTATACAATTTGCAAATATATATTTTAATATTGCGTGATTTAATTATACTATATATCACTCTGTTAGCGCCTTTGATACGTGGATTTAAAACATCTTATAATTGTTGATAAATAGAATATTCAATTAATTTATGTTATTCTGAAAAATGTGAACTTTAAACTGTAAAGATAAGACTACATATAGAGAGCATTTAATATACAGCATCACAGTTAAGTACTTCACAGTGTTAAGATTACTCTACGTAATATTTAACGGTGTCTTGACCTCAACGTTGAGTCTTTAAGAGTCTCAGCACTTCATTTCTGGTTTAGTGTTGAGATAAAGTTATATTTAGTACTTTAGAGCCCTACTCAAATAGCTGAATACTGGTTGGTTTATGAGTGTTCAAAAGAAAAATAAAGTAAAAGAAAAGTAAGACGTAAACTATTCTTAGTTGCTTTATTCGTATAGATAGCGTAAATGACTTGTATGTTGGGATTCGGTTTGATTAACATTAGTCAAAATAAGGCTTCAGAGGATATAGAAATAAGATTTTTGAATTGTGAAAACCTTCAACGCTGAGCAAAATGTTTAAAGAATTCGACTGCTGTGAGGTTCAAATAAAAACAGATTATTATATCTTTTCCTTATCCCTGTTACAATACCTCTATATAATATAGCAAAAAATATTCGTACTATCAGTACTGCTGCAGTTTATGAAGCGTTATTATGTAACAGATAATTTTCTCGAATAAAATAGTTCGTGCCTTTGTCAGTTACTTTGTAATTTCAGTACCTACGAATCAATCAATTCAGGTCATATACTTATGGTATATCTATATGTTTTGTCAAGACGATGATTCATAGCTGTACTAGATTGACATATTCTTTTTTTTATTTCTTACAACCCGTTTTGCATTGCTTAAGTAATGTAGCTAATGTTAAATCACTTGCTGATGTTGTTTTAAAATATTAGTAAAATCATTTTAGAATTTGAAATTATTATTCAATAATAATAAATCAGATTCAATTATTTAATCTGAAATTATTTGAAGTAAACCAATAACTTAATTACGTTATACGTCTAATTTAATTTGTAATAATAATACTCTACTAATTTAATTATTGGAGATTACTTTAAATGAAATTATTTGTAATTACCATACGAACTTAATTAATTCTTGAATGCTTGAAATTTTTTTCTCAAATGAATAATTAATTACGCACATAGACACGCCGGCACAGACAATACAATGTTAAATACTCATTAATATGTATTGGACTTTGGAATATTATCAAAACAATGTGGACGACACTTTTAAATAATATTTATTAAAACGAAAATTAACATTTTAATACACCGAATCTTATTTTATATTACAAATTACAAACATCCATCGCTTATATAAATTCTCAACAAATACATTTTCTTAAGGGTACGTGATAGCTATTTAGGGTTAGTGACACTAGTTCCTCTTTTTGAAACGAAACTAGTATGAAAAATTCAAATTTTCATTTACATAACCTAAAATTTCTTGAGTAAGGGCTAGGTTGTATCCACCTATCCATGTCCCTTCTTAAGGCGCATCGTCAGAATCATCGTAAGACGTATCTTACGACGCATCTTACGACAAGTTGCTTGCAATCTCTAGCCTGTTACATTTAAAAACTGAATACCTGCTTGTTCGTGTAAAATTAGTAATGAACCAAGTCTATCATTACCGATTAAGCGGAGACAGAAGTCCATTTACAACTTAAGTAGAACTGATACTCTACAAGTCTCATACTTATGTATTTTCAAATGGCATATGTATTTTCAAACTTTAAAATATACCTTTTAATCCCTAATCCCGAATGGAATTAATTGGTAGACATACTCGTAACATCGACTTTCGTTATAAAGTACAAGACATTATATGTGTTAAAAGAGGTAACATGTGTAACTAACAGTCTTAGAATATAAAAATATACAGAAAAAGCACTATTAAATTATTATATCGCAAGCCAGCTCTGCACATCTTTGAACATTGATACTAAGAGAGTATTTTGAGAAGTAAACTGATACTCATTACAGTTTATTACAGCTTTTTATGACAATAGTACACAGATAACATTTTCAAATCCACAAAAAAAAACAGACATTTTCAATGTGTCCTACTGAAACTATCACTACACAGCCACGAAAGAGCGGTGAATACATAGATAGGCTTCCTTAAATATACATACATGTAATTGCAGACTCTTTCTATATTTTCTATATTCTAAGTTAACAACACATAGTCTAAACGTTGAATATATTAAATAGATCTGAAATAGAAATCATGATTCTGTATACATTACAGTCAGTACAGTCTACGACATTTACCCTATGGATAAAGTAGAAATATGCTTCTAAAATATTCAATTTTGGGTAGTTAGAGACATTTATTTATGTATCTATAATATTTCATTTAAACATCAAAACACCATAAATAAATACGTATGTAACAAGAGTCTCAAAGTATATTATATATGTATGTATGTCGATTATATTCAAAATCACTTTATTGAATTTTTTTAAATCGTTAAAACGCTCAAACCACAGTTTGACAGAGCCAAATAATAGGTATAGACAAAATTTTTATTTTAAGTAGAAACAAAATGACATTGACATAACGATTTTACTAAAAAAAAAAAATTAATATAAAGGAAATTTAAGAAATCTGTCAAATAGTCTAATTGTTTAATTTAATATTGTGTTTTAATAACTTTTTTTTAAATTGACATGAATTTATCGGTTCAACGTACAGACAATCGATTAGCATAGTTTGTATATAGTAATATAAAAATGTGTAAGCACTTTTATGTCATTATGCTTCAATCATTGAATTTTGATGAAATTTTGTACGGAGAGGGTGTCAACGTTGGGACATAAGAGACTTACTAAATAAAACCATTTTATTAGCATTACTTAGGCTTCGACGCGAACGAAGTTTTGAGTGAACGATATTTAAAAACTATTCGTAACGTCTATTTGGTATAAACTTTATTTAATAATTAATGCACACAAGGACATTAAATTAAATGAATAAAATTATGATAATAATACACAGGTACCGCTCGTTTTAACTTGAACAATTTTTCAGCTATTTTCAATTTCAAAGGCCTTTTTAACAGGCAATTCTAGCGTGAAATTTTCACTAATTTTAATATCAATATTTTTTTTTTTTATAATTAAAAGGTATCAGGCAACAGGTTCATTAACTAAAAATTACA
>DWFV01000288.1:0-15525 GCA_018246775.1 Parelbella machaon machaon
GAGGCCTATGTCCAGCAGTGGACGGAAGTAGGCTGATGATGATGATGATGATGATGATGATGATGATGATGATGATGTTCCAAGGCTTTCCAACGCAAATGTACATACAGGTAAACGATGTCATATAGATTGCGACATTGAGTAAGCCCTAATTAGCTCCATTAAAATTTTGGCAAACGTGTTCTGGAAGTTTACTAAAGGTCGTGTATTTACGCAATAAAAGCTCTAGTTATCTTGCTATTGACAAATGTTAAAAAGCAAAGTTAAATTCATTATTTAACTTCCCCAAAAAGTAACAGTAAAAAGAAAATGTTGTCTATTTTTTATGCAGCTTACTTAGGTAATTGTATTTGCACCATCATGTCACAAGTTTTTAATCAATGCCCTACCGACTGTTCTTAACCCCTTCGTACCTGGGGTTCTGTGGCCATCTTCAGGTAATCATACGCTTGGTTGAACAAGCGCTTATATTATATTTTTATTTCGTCACAAAGTTGTGCTCGCTTGATCGTTTCAATCTATCGTTTGTCCGCCTCTCAAACAATATCTGTCCATATAATTTTGTACTTATTTAAAGAGATTGTTCAGTACCCATTTTAGAGGGCTAAAAGATAGGCAGAGTTGTATAGTAGATCTAGGAAGTTTTTTCTAATCAGTGTTTAAAGTTCAGGAGTGTTACACTTGATTTAGTCATTACACACATTCACTCTCGTAATTCTTTTTGCTTCTACGAATGTTGCCATAGATAAACAACCAAGGTATACATTTTCATAAACAGAGGTTTAAGCAGCAGTTACCCTTCGTCCGTCTATAGCCGTTTTGTTGCCGTGACACATTTACCCATAATTCTACGAGAGAATAAATTACTATTCAATGTATTTCACTTCTTAATAGGCTACCGTAAAGAGGAGGTTTATAAACTTCAAGCCGCTCCAATACAGAAATGGTCTGATAAACAGTCTAAGTACCTTCTAATATTAGGCAGACAAATTATATTTGAACATGGGAAATTTTAGTATTCGAATTTTGAACGAAACAAGGCCAGAGAATGCTCCAGTAGATAGTTGAAAAACGCCGTTAAACAAAATGGTTAGAATTGAATGTTTTACCTTACTTAATTAATATGGATATCATTATTGAGTTTTTCCATAAATTTAATATCATTTAGGCCTACAAAATTTCAAGTAATGAAGTTCCAAGTCAAGTCCCAAATTGTTATTATCAAATAAACTAATCTAAATCGCATGATATAGTGTATTGACATTCTATTTAGAGATTATCAATACACGTTGTATCGTTTATCTTCGAACAAATTTAAAATATTTCAAAACGTAGCGTCCCTGTATAAATATCGTATAAAACGTCTGATAAAACTGTTCATTCCTTCCATTTAGCGATATTAGCTTAAAAGCCTAGGTAATATCAATGCACTTTGCATAGTTGGCACGTGTCTGTGCATTTTACAGCGCGTCTCAAGTAGGATTTTCAGTTGTGCAGAAATCGTAAGGTGTGTCTCACGGCCACGTTACTTGCAATGCAACAGACGGACCGGAGCTATGGTTGTCAAATATCCAAATAGAGATTATTTAAACAAAAGACAAATTAATACGAATGAGAACAAATTTTACTATTAAATGTCTCCTCACTGTTTATTCACTCCGGCGCGACCTCAACCCAATTGACTGGAGTTCACGATGAAGGACCTCGTACAGGTGCGAAACTAGTCGAGCCAACCCAAAAAAACATACGTGAGTTAAACTGATACATTTATAATGAGAATAAGAAGAGAATGGGAGACTAGTACTTTTTGACAGTCTGCAACATTGCTGTTATCGACGGGAACTCATAAAGACATCGGATAGGTCCGAAACTAGTCAGAGTACCCTGAAGAGGAGCATGCGATTGACCTGGTACATAATCTGATAACGTGTACAGATACTCGTGAAACATTAATAATAGTTTAATAATTGAAACCCTGTTCGAGATTAAAGATTCTTCTGTCTAACATTGAATTGAGGCTTCCATGTCCCGTTGCTATTTGTACAACATAAAAAAAATATTGTTTTTGTCAACCCCTGCTCTTGATTTCATTGTTGCACGCTACTGGGGAGCGATGCATAAACTATGCGCTATATACATATGTAGCAACACTCAATATGTACTTAGTGTATTTTTTTATGACCAGCATATTCAGTTGATTGAATCCATGATAAAAACATCTCACTGTGTGCTGTGTACTCGCTCTCTCTCTCTCGTCAGCCTCCTGATGTCCGCTGCTGGACATAGGCCTAATCGGTGCCACTCCAACCGGTCCTGGGCCTTCCGAATCCAGCAGCTTCCTGTTGTCTTTTTCAGGTCGTCAGACCACCTGGTAGGAGGGCGACCTACGCTCCTTTTACCGAGACGTGTTCGCCACTCGATGACCTTTCTTCTCCATCGGTTGTCGGTCATTCGAGCGATGTGGCCTGCCCATTGCCACTTCAACTTAATAATTTTGAGAGCTATGTCGGTGACCTTAAAACGGCAAAACCCCCCAATATGGCGGTCACAAAAAAACCCCGGCTACGTACATACCTAAATTAGAAAAATCTAACAGTACCACACCCGGGATTTGAACCCAGGACCTCTCGATCAGCAGTCGCGCTTGCAACCACTCGACCAACGAGGCAGTCCCATACCATACAAGTACGTACCTACATATGTATTTAGTGAATCAATACGTCCAGAATCATTTTATCATTAACTGATACTTCAATTTTAACTTCCACAAATGCGCTAAATCCGCCGAAACACGTCATCGAATTACGTTAGCACAATAAAGAGTAAAAATAAATATTTCGCGGAGACAGGGAAGTAGCGTGTATTCAGTCATTTATAAATTCAATTGTACAACTCAGAACATAATCATGGAGCCAGATTGAACCACGTTGTAATGTACGCCTGCGCCGGGCTCGGAGACGTCAGGCGTGGGTACAGTTTTTTTTGTGCGCTTTTTGTCACACTGAACGACCGCTCCGAGCCAGTCCATTGCGTGTTACAAAATACATACATAACACAAATATTTCCTATATAACTTTGGCGATTCATTTTAACCGATTGAGTCAGAACAATTTATTCTTTTTATTTCTTATTCTTGAATATTATACATATATGTCATTGTCACACTATTTTTATGTTGTGGCTATTAACCGTTAACTCTTGTAGCTACTAGTTTCCCTTGATATAAATGTTTTTGTTACATTGTTTTAAATTTATTTAAAAATCTGAACAGTAAATATTTTTGTTTTAAGTAAAAACAGATACAATAATATTTTTAGATGTGTATATTATACTATACATGTATATATAGGGCTATATGTTAGTTTTTTCCGTTATATAACTAAACTTCAAGATGTAACTTTTATTTCAAATCAATAATGTTACTGTCAAATCACTATTTTTATATAAAAATAGTTAATCATAACATAAAATCAATCATTGTCACGCCTTTGTATATATGAAGGACAAAGGCGTCACACTGTACTACATGTAATGAAATATTAAGTAACAAATATTACATATTAAAAGTAAGAAAATGACTCTTTTTTATCAATAGAAACCAAAAAATTACACTCACGTAAGAGTCCTGATTTGATAGTAAATTATATAAGAAATAATATTTTAACTACGATAGTTCAGTAACAGCTCCTTAGTGAGAAATAACGCACATTGTGTGTGGAATTCACAATACACATCACACATTCTCGTACAATCCGACGGACCAGTGACGAGCTTAACGCAAAACGTATAAGCACACGGTATTCATGGCACGCAACCGGAACGCAAGCGAAATATTCAGGTGCCTCTTTATATGTAGTATAACATGGTGTGATTTCCAAAGTGGTTAGTAATGAGCGCTTGAATGAAATTTTAAACAGTTCTCTCGTCGTTTTATAGCCGATTATTGAAAATAAATGACTGACGTTTCCTCATAACCTAAACAAAACGATCATGAATCTATATTAAGCGATAGAAATTAGTTAGTCTTACGACACGTGTTGTTCTATAGAGTTTAATGAACGTCTGTGCGATGCGGAAATGGTTGAGGAACATAGATTACAAAAAATCTATATACATGTCGTTCTTTCAAATCGGATAATAATATACAGCACAGTAACTTAGTCCTTATTAAATACACTTATTATCAGCCAACTAAAACAAAAAACCAATGAATGCTTTCTACATACAATAAATTTATATTTTTTTACTCGTACGTTACACACGACTTTGTTTATTGCACGAACGTGTAGGAAGATTTTTTAAATAAATAAATTAATGAGTAATTAATTTATGTTTTGAATATTTACTTTAAAATTTCCATAGTAAAAAACAAGAAATCCACAACACTCTGCCCCACGCTTGTCCAAGTTGAAAGACGATTGTAGATTAAATTGTTAGAATATTTGACAAAAGACTATTAGAATTTGTGAGTTACAATTTGCATGCCACTTTATAATAAGACATCTAAAACTGACTAATCCGACGTTAATACTTCCTTAAATCTGAAACAAACAATCTTATCACAACACCAATCTGATCTTTAAAACAAACATGTCTGATCTCATAGCTAACAATATAGATTTACTCTTTTATGTACGTAAGTAATGCAATGTTTTTCTGTTGGGGTTGTATAGGGATGAGATATACAATAATAATAATAATATGTTCAACATCGTAGTTACATACTAAGAGCTTCGTTGGTGTACTCTCATGTGGTTGACATAACCGATTTTAGCAGCACATGTGCGGCCACATACACTGCACGTCAGCACACCTTCGACGTAATTGTAATGAATAGCCACAGGTTGTCGGGCCATCGAGCTCATCTCATCGTCGCCTCTCAAACTCAAACACTTTGGTGCTCACGGTGTACCTCCACGATCATCGATTCGCTGCTAGCGCCTCCCACTGCGAACAGACTAGGTCAAATTGCTTCATGTGACCTTTCAGCACATCTTTTTACCGCAGTAATTGGCCATCTTGCTTCCGCTTGCCATCTTGCAGTTTGCTGTAGAAGATGCATTTCGCCACCCTGTCATCAGACATTTGAGAGACGTCATCGACCCACCACAGCCGTCTTCGCATTATATATGCCTTGATTCCCCCGACATTTGCACACGATTCACCCAGCGTACATTCATAATGTCGCGTAGGCATTTAAGATGGAATCTATCTAATGTTAGAATATGCTTGCGGTACAGGGGCCATGCTCCGGAGGAGATTTGGCAGAATGATCGCTATGTATACAGCTACTTTCGTAGAGATCCTTATGTCTTGTGACCGGAACACTTTGAAACGAAGTTTGCCAAAGACTGCAGCAGCTGCTTCAATACTGCTGTTGACTTTATTATCAAGAAGGCACCTTGATGTAATGATGCTACTCCAGATACTTGAAGCTGTCTACTTGCCTAAGCAAGTCATCGCCGAATTTGAAGTCAACCGCGCCATTATTCGGTATGTCGAGAGCTATCACTTCGGTCTCCTTCACACTAATTTAAGGCATTAAGTTCATTGTTAAAGCACGTGACTTGATCTTAAAAACTCACTTCGTAAAGTCCGAAATGTGTGCGAGGATTTCAACCTTAATACTACAAATTCGTATGAAAAGCCAAACATATATTTGCTTTTCTATTTATTACAAACAACATGTGACTATCTTGGCATTGAAAGGGTCCAGGTAAAATACAACGAGATTGGTTGCGGATATGCACGAGTTAAACGATAACTTTATCCCCTACACAAAAGAGATCAAGTCCAAAAATACTGTGGCTCACCTTAAACCAGGTTATGGTAAACTTAAAGCGTACTGCAAATCAATAAATCAATCGGCCATCCATCAAAGATAACATGACGAAATGTCGTTATAATCATAGCGCTTTCCTCTGTAATGAGTTTTTACTGCCCGCCACCGTCCTCCCATAACCACCGCGCTTAATATTCCGAACATTTACTTTCCAACATTTATGAGTTTTGTGGAAAATACCAATCCATCGTGGTAATTGTTGTGTGAATTGATTTTTAACTAACAACCGACATCGACGGTGCAGGTACTCGTACGTGTCACGCAGGCGTCGCGAAATGAACATTATATTCGTGTTTCACTTTTCAATTATTTAAAGAGCTTCATACTCACATTGTCATGAAATTACAATAATTTATACTTTTTTTCATGTCAGAGAATTCAAGAAATATTCGATAAAAACTGTGTTTTGCGAGTATCGCTAATTTTAGGAACGAAGTTGTCAGAGGACCATGTGGTGTGAAAGATGTAGTGGTTACGATCTAGAAAGGGATGCTTAGGTGGCTTAGTCATGTAAAACGAATGAATAACAACAGAATAACAAAAGATATTTAAGGCGAGTGTAAGTGGTAAAGTCAGGAGACAAATCTTGGCGTTCGTAGGTATTTAAAATAAGTTGCAGACGTAATTAAAGAAGACTAGGCCAAAGGTTAATAGGCGAGCATTTACATTCACTTTAATCAATATAGAAAATGCAAAAGAAGTTTGCCAGGACTATAGCAGATGGAAACCCTGAGTCTGCCTACATCTGTGTCAAATAGGCGTCACAGTATGTATGCACGTATAATGTAAAAACTCTCTATGGCAGCAAGAACACCAATGTCGAGTGTAGCACGTAAATACACAGCTTGCATGTTTGTTTTTTTATAAGCTATACAATTCAATACAGTTTAAAGCGTGGCGGGTTAATTAAAAAGGTATCATGCTGACTGAAATAACCAGTCCACGAACAGTAATTAAACATGAAAAGATAAGATATACAAAATAATAGACATTCAATTCGAACATATGCATTCTTTACTTGCAAATATGATTGACGCCGCGCCGTCCCCAATCTAAGCATTTTCCTATATTGTCACAAGACATTAGCATATTCGTCACTACACCCGAAGCAAGGGCGAACACTTCCGAAGTTTACATAAAATATTATATACTTATATAACAGTGTAAGCACATAGCATTTAGCACACGTGTATTCCTTGGAAGAACTATTTAACAGTTGAAATTTGTCACGCTTACCGTAGTTTCGTAATAATATTCAAATAGTCAAATATTCAAATCAGGTTTTAACTCAAAATCAAGAGGCAAGTAGGTATATATTCAGTCTTTATAATATCAACTGTAATTTCTTATATACATATGTAAGTATATATGAGTGATAGAAATGAAATGTATTATAAAAATAAGCGACCGGTCGATCAGTGTAATTAAAAATGGCCGTATAAGCCTCCAAGAAAGTTGAATGAGTTCTAATACTGATTCCGAGACATGCTTCATAACAAATTTTCTTCTAATTGAACCCGACTTCAATAGCCAACCATGCACGTAAACTAGCAATAGAAAAAACCTTACATAGGTATTAATATGGTTCAATTTAGATATATTGGGTCAAGCAAAAACCACTCCAAAAAGGAATCTGATCTATTTGCTACAAAAATCCCGTTTATATTTCATTTATAATACTTTTATTAACATAAAACATATCAAATTATCTGTAGACCATTTTTCCCTATTCCACCACTGCTTAGTTATTTATTTGATAACAGAGTCGAAGAGTGGCTGCGGGTAACTATTCTATGAAATAAACAGTAACAATTATAAGAAAGAAAATGATTTGTAAAATTTAAACACACATCCAAAAATAAAGTTTAATCTATAATACATTCTAAGCTCTGTCCTGAACAATATAGTTACTGCGGATGTGCCTTTTGTAGTGTCATAGGTGGTACAGATTAAAGGTGTGTATTTATAACATAACATAATATTACGACAGTAATTTTCCAAAGACGTAGACAGAAGAGTGCAGAACTCCCTCTTCACCAGTTATGTTATGTAATAGGGGTTGACTAGTTAGCCTATTACCATATACCGGGCATAAATCCAAGATCCGAGCGTCTACCGTATATTTATCTATTGCACATAAATGAACACGTATTCAACTAAGTACATAACATGTACATACGTAGCATATCCGCTGGGTTCGGATAATTACATTCAACGGCCGTGCTTAATGAAGGTATGAAGGTATTTTAATTGTACGGAGCCATCATTGCACGATCTGCATTGATCAACATCTGCAAACATCCAAGTACACTATATCTATGTACTTCGAGGCGGATCCAGCATAAAATGATGACACGCTAAGAACAACCTTCGCTTACTTCTGTTTATTATTACTCTGTAATTAAATAGATTGTTATTATACACTTATTTGGAAGAAGTTTGTCATTGACTGAATTTGTTTTTTGGACTGCATTTTTTCTTTTGTAATTAGGTACCCCGTGACAATAAAAAGACCTAAAAATACTTGTTAGATCTTTCCATCTTAGCACGAGTAAATGTTCAGTTATTTTTGAGATTGGATTCAAAGTGCCTGACTTAAAGTGACCACTTAAGATAAAGTAGCCTTCAATCTTCCCTATCTACTTTCCTTCGAACTATTATCCTGCATTAAATGTAATGTGAGCTGAGAATCTTTTTATTTCAATTGTTATGAATTATTTTATAAAATTGAATTCAGTAAATTGTATTGTAAAAACCACATATAAAATACATAAAAATAATCAAAAACATAATAAGAATGTATGCTAAACTAGTCCCATGTTGACAAAGACAATTTTATACATAACTGGAAAGTAAAACACAATTTCATCATTTAAGTGCTCAACTTAAGGTAGTTACAAAAGTAAATACAATGTACTTATGTACTCATGGTTGTAGTTAAAAATTAATATCGACACTGACATTTGCATCTTGACCCAAGTACACAGTTTGCCTTACAAAATTGACCAAAGGCCGAACGAGCTGGTGATAATAAAGAGGAGTTTAAAAGTTAACTGGTTTACGTTTTCCGCAAATCGTTCTTGAAATGGAAAAAAGAGGGTGAAGGTAGAATGCATAATTCCACTGCAAGGCAACGCCACTTTTAAGGCGTTACAATTAAAATAATTTATAGCTGATAGCGGAATCAAGTCTCCGAAACGAACGTGCATATATGAACAGTCAATAAGATCAAAGAAATACGTCATGTGTGTGTGAATAAGAGATCACAGACCTAGCGAAGTGACATAATAATAAAACTGACTTTCTGTTGGTATGTAAAAAGTATTTTTTAACCTGCAACTTTCGAATAGTTCACGAAATACCCTAATTCAAAATTCATAATCTTCACAAGAACACTACACCAAAATTTTGCTCTGGAGTCTCTATCGCAGTAAGAACAAAACTCAGGTCAAAAAATGACTACAGCTATTGGTGTCATGTCGACAGTTTTGTACTACTTAAACATATTGTTAGAAAAATAAGAAATATTTTGTAGTAATCTGGGAGCACAACATATTGTGGACATACATATGTACATATATCCCTGAAGTATCATGTATGGTTCCATCCCTATTATACCACAAATACCACCATATGTTTTGGGGATTATTGACAATTCGTTATACATATATTATGACCAGGATTATGGGGAAAACTTCCCATGAAACTGCACAAAAGCTTAAGAGAGACCTACGCCCAGACTGATACATAAAGTGATTGTTCATATAATAACCGGTTTTGCAATACTACAAATTTTAAGGAAAGCTTGTACGATACTTTGGCCTCTCATTACAACCGTGACAGGGTCAAGGGCCCATTTATTAATTCAAAAACATTGCCAATAAATTTCACCGGACGACGTTGCCAGATTTTAGCGTTTCAGCTCACGTTCGAGGTCCATCGCAGCCAACTTGTAGTAATATGGGTTCTATGCATAAATTGATCGTCGCTTATCATTGTATCCGTTTTAGCGACACACTGTATAACCGGATATGGACACTTCCTAATTATTTTTAAACACATGATTGTCACACCATCACGTCAGGTTTGTTAAAAGATAGGCAGAGAGCATCGAGTGCCAAATACCTCTATCTTTACAGAGCTGTCATGCTTTTTCTACATTCATAACTCTCTACATACTTACACGCACGTTGGTGTTCGAGAAATCTGACTCCCCCACCAGCAAATATCTAATCTAACGGACATTTAATTTTGATTGCAATCGAACCGTCAAATGTAATTTTCACCGTTCTACCCACTATTTAGTATAATTTGCATCCGCTTCTAACAACAATCTCATTTCCCCGTTCTCGTCTAAATTATATAGAGGTACTAACTGTCGAGTCATGAGCCCTTTGTTACTACGACCATTGTGTGAAAGCGACGCTAGGAAAGTATTTAAATCGACCAAATACTTTTTTATCTGATATGTCACGGTAATGACATGTGAAGCCACGGTCAGTCGAATAATAAGCAATCAGCTCTGGTTTACTGCCTGTACATTTTCATTTTACATAAAAAACATAAATGTTTAATTTTCGATCATTTTTTCCTGTTCATATTATATGTTTGTAATAAATGAAAATTGAAATTCTATCCCATATGCTGTGAGCTCAGAATTTATTGCCTGTATCGTTGACATTCCGTATCATGTAAATGTTTAATGTCTCTACGCCACATCTGTAACACGTTATTTTTGTTGTATACAATATTAGGCCAAGTTCACACAGCGCCCAGTAGAAATCATTAAAATCGACAACTAAGAACTTATATTTAACTCTATTGATTATTCTATATCACGCCCGTGTTTACTCAAAGGGGTAGGCAGAGGAGTGTAGTACACTCATGATTCACCAGTTATGTTATACGTCCCATCATAAAATAGGGGTTAGCCTATCGGCATAAACCGGGCATAAATCTATAATTCTGTATAATATTTTACCCGATTCGGGCACCGAAACATGGACCTCTTGATGGGCAGATGAACTATCAACTTCTCTACTAACGGCTCTGTCAACCTATTATGCTAGAGTATTTCTTGTTAATCTTTTCCGCAACTTCCCTACTCTCTCTCTAAAGTCTAGCACGTAATAATTTAGTGTCCACAGCTAGCTTGTTCTAAATACGAAATAGTAAGAAGGAATGTTGGAAATTATAATAAATAAATACATAAATAAATAAATTATCAAGTGTGATCAGGGTTTTATCGTGAACGAGTTTAACGGATCAAGAGTAATCGTAAATACTTGTATACACCGCAACTGTCTCGCAGTTCTCAGAAGTCAACACAAATTTGGGAAGTGGAAAGTTTGAGTTTGAAGACTTATATACCGCAATATGTATAAATATTTGACAGATTATCACGTAACTGAATACTTACAAGGGTAGATTCCAATAATGTCTTATATCATTGTTCAGTATAGACTAGGTATATTTAAATATTCTTTTATGAGGGCAGTAGCGAAAAGTAGATAGCAGTTAAATTTAAATACTGCAGCCCATCGACATGTGCAATTAACTTAGAATAGGACTGTAGGAATTGGAAACATAATTAAATTAGCGTAAATTAGTATGAATGCAATTAAATGCAATTTATTTGTGACCTACACAAAAGTCAAACAACAAAATGTAAAACATTGTTATTAAAATATCGCCACGCCAGATCCCTTACGGGATCATTATTTTGCTCATTATTTTGCTCACTGATTTCGTAGACTTCAGACTTTTACCGAGAAATGTAAAGAAAAAGAAAATTTAATTTACAGAAACTCTATTGTTATTTATAACAAATCGTAGCAAACATTGAACTCGTTATAAAATGAACCGTTTATTTTTATATTGCTCGAGAGTAGCCTCCTCGGTATGCGGTCAACATGCCGCCGGACACCAGGCGGAGACGTCGCTAATAGTTAACTACTCACTGTCCTGTTTACGAAATTAGAATTTCTCACGTCCGCTTTGTTTCAGAAACATGGGAGAGCTCAGCACGAAACTGGGTCTAGACGAGCTGTCCGGGGGTGCGGCAGGGATCAGCAAAGCACTCCTCGCTGAATTCATTGGTGAGTTAAAAATTTCCGTAGTAAAAGAATCTAATATTATCTCGTGTCCACTTGACATTCTCTATTTGCATTAGAAATTCTCCAAAAGAACTCTATAGAAAATTATAACATTTGACATATGTCTGACTACATTTCTAAATTTTTATTTTATTATTAACTTTATTTTACGCTTTGCTCACTACAATTATCGCAAAATGTTGCTTCTTAGAAATTAACTGTCATTTAAGTTCTCCACGAGGGATGGTTGTACGGACATCAAAGAGTTGTATATGACTGATTGAACTAGGATGTATTGTTTGCTAGTAACAGTTAGTGGTACAGCAGCTAAATATTTGCCTGTCTGTTACGGCTGTTGTAAATCACGAAGTGTCCGTGCCGTCATTCGGCAATGTGACAGAACCGGTAAACTCATATAGTAAGCGGGGAGATAAGACTCAGCGGCGCCGTGTGAAGTTTGATGGGAGATAATAAGATTTGTTAGAAAGATTTGTTGAGGCTGTATTTTACCGTCAAGCAATATGACTACTTACTACTCTAACAAATTATCCAATAATTGTAATTTGATAAAAATGGACACACCATATCTATTTTAATATGGCTATTTATCTTAGTATTGAGGGGAATTCACTGATCATGAACATGTTTGTTGCTTGATATAGACGCCATCTTTCATTGTAAATTGCAACTGAGTGTGTTTTTCACCTGAAATTTAGGGATCACTGCGACCCATAATCATCTGAATCCAATATCTCTAACATTGGATGTGTCTTTAGTAATGGTCGTTAAGATGAATCGCTCTAAGATTCAATTTGCCTGAGATAACGATAGAGGCACTGCTACCTGCCGAAAGAATTCAACACAACACCAGTAACTGTAGACACATTGTTCATTCAATTAACCTCGTCTTGCCGTTGCCGTATGCTATTCTCGTGATATAATGGAATGTTCTCTGCAGGTAATCTCCTCCTGAACCTGTTCGGGTGCGGCGCCTGCATCAACATCTCGCAGGGCACAAACGCAGCCCCCGACATCGTCCTCATCGCCCTCGCCTTCGGTCTGGCCGTGTTCGCCGCTGTGTCGGTAAGATAGACAAATTACTTTCCAAAAAGTTATCTATATCGTCCTAATTGTGTTAAGATTGTCTTTGTTACCTTTTCACGTGCACCACAATGGATCGCTATTTTAATCACACTTTCTGTTTAAACGAGTGCTGATATTTTTGGTCAATGTACATAGATATAGGTGTACATTCAATGGAGTCCATAAAATGATTCTAACTGAATCCTCAATCATTTCCAGTCCGCTGTCAATATTTTGTTTGTTTAAAATATAAATATAAAATTTTGATGCAGAAAAAATTTGCTTGCATATCACGAGCTGTGCCCGCTCCGCCCTTAAAGAGATTGATAGGATCGTTATCTGCGCTGATAACACATAATGAACATATTCATGGAAACATTTAGATACGCAAAATCCATATTTTGACTATCGATATGTACCCACTTCTGTAGTATGCCTACATTTTTCCTAATTTAAGACAATGGTAAAAATGTATTATTATAAATAGTTGTGATAAAAATCAAAATAGTAATCTAAGAAATGCAGGAAAACTATCTAAATGTAATTGAGTAGAACTTCTAAAGATTATCTCAATAGGGTTTTCTGAGCAGTATTTTCATTTAATTCATACATCATCCACAACAGGGTTAGTTTTGTTTGTTTATCGTTAGAAATTATTATTGGACGACAAATTTCTAACAAGTCACATCGCCGTGCAATACTTTGGGGTAATAATTCGTTTACCGATCGAAAATCTGAAGGGTGGGATCTCAAATTCTTAACTTTATTACATTTTGTATTTATTTACATACAACAATAATTTAAATAGAAATTATTTTCGGTGACTCGTGTCATATAAAAGAAATTTTAGAAAATAAGTACAGTAGATTTTAATATGAAACTCAGCGATTTTTATTACTTTCAAAATAACTTATATTTAGTAGAGATATATGTAAAGATATAACTAGAAATGGCGTAAGTTGTTTACATACACACATTTTATCAAGCCCACCAGCCCTCATGATGCAAATCTAGATGATAGCTTATCTCTGCTGCGAGTAGAACAGTCGCATTGTGCAATTGTGACGTGTATTAATTAGGCGTTGCTTGTCGGCGACTTATTCTGTTAGCCGTACCGCCCTGGCTGGTTTTCTATTTGGCTTTTTTTTCTAACCCTACTGGCCTAGTTAATCGCAATCAGACGGATTGGCGAAACGAATTTAGCCATTATTCTTTCAGTTTCCTTCTAAAATTTAGGTAAGTTGCACAAGTGTCCATTTTCCATGCAGTCCATTTAGAGAAAACACGCGTGGACCAGCAGTGGATTACAAATGTTTTTAGAATCTTCATAATATATGTGTTGTTTTAATATGTTAAAGTGGTGTTTTAATATGTTAACCTTCCCTTTATATGACTCATTTCTTACAGCAGATGTGACATTGACATTGTCAGGCGGCTAAAAGTAGTCGATCAGCCTAGTGCAGTTATTACCTTACGACTGTTGACAACCTTTCTTAGCACAAATATACGAGTAATGTCACTTTAGATCGTTTCGTAATCTGTAAACGACGATTAGACGATAACAGAACAGTTGATAACGATACAAATGATGAAATAAATAGTATAATAATGCGTATTTTAATCAAACTTTCGATCACCTGTAACCGGTTTACACTAGTTTTATTCCTTTAGTCCTTTTAAAGACGTCACTATGCTTTTGTCGTGATCGTATTTTACTTGGGACTCGCGGGCATAACTAAAGGGCTAACTAGAGGATATATAACTTGCGCTTCTAAATTAAAGGACTAATAACAAATAAATTGTACATTGATGTATTTTGTTATACATAAATTGGGCCTCAAATGTGTAAAGGACCTCGCATTCGCTGCAATCCTGTAACGTCTTCATTGTTTACTTTCTGCTCTGTGTTAACTGGCGTGCGCCGCTAGCGCTGGAGAATATGCCCTTTTCTATTTCATTCTAAGAGGAGACTGCTCCTAACAATGGAAATCCAAAGAATGGTGAATGATTTATCATGATGAGGTGTACTCTTGTTTCCAGGCAATAGGCCATGTCTCAGGTGGTCACATAAACCCGGCTGTGACGGCAGGCTTGGCATCAGCAGGACGAGTGAAGCCAGTGCGCGCGGTGCTGTATGTCATCGCCCAGTGCGCTGGGGCCGCCGCTGGCTCTGGTCTTCTGAAGGCCTTCACTCCCGACAGAGCAGCGGGCAAACTCGGTGTGACCGCGCTGGGAACCGACGTCACGCAGTTACAAGGGTTCGGCATCGAATTCTTCCTCGGCTT
This sequence comes from Parelbella machaon machaon, assembly GCA_018246775.1. NCBI lineage: Eukaryota > Metazoa > Arthropoda > Insecta > Lepidoptera > Hesperiidae > Parelbella > Parelbella machaon. Next base: position 15,306 of record DWFV01000288.1, read on the forward strand.
CGTTCTCGTATTCGTTGTTTGTGGGGTAAGTATAGTTTGACACTTTTGGAACATACTGGTTCCTTACAAAATTGTCAAGTTAATTTAAATTAAATATAAAGTCAGTTAACACAGGTTGGGTACACTTTACATTTGAAAAACAAATTTTCTCATTGACCACCCAACCAATTGAATATTCGGTGAAATGTTTAAAAATAGCTGTTTCTATGTTTAAGCAGAG
>DWFV01000289.1:0-15520 GCA_018246775.1 Parelbella machaon machaon
CTTGCGTTATCGTGTACTTAAAATCGTTGGCGACAACATATATCTATACATACTAATCTACCATGCGATAAATAATTTTCAGTTTCACCTCTACTGGAAGAAATTTCTTAGGGAAATAAAATATACCGTTGTACGCCTAACCATTATTATTTGCTTATTTTATTGTGTAGGTCCATAAACTATAAATAAATAGAACATTAATTGTATTTAAAATTTTACTATAATTTGTGGAGTTGAAATGTGTGCGAATAAACAATTTATAAAACATATTTTATAATTTATGAATCATAATGTTTGAGCATATGAATCGTAATAAATATTAATTATAATTTATGTAGTAGTTATTATTATTTATATTATAATTATTCATATATGTATTTATGAGGTAAGTGAGTTTGCCTTCTACTTGGATTTTCTTTGTAAGATTTTGTCCGTTTTATTTATGACGGCTACTACAATTTCTCACCGTCAACAAGGATGGGTTGGTAGAGAATTTCAGTAGACATAAAATTTCGCCAATTGTAAAAGAAAAAAAGCAAAAAATATATTAGATAAATACACCACCTAGTGTATATCAACACTAAATCAATGGTTTTTGTAACAATTGAAAAATATTAACGTTCATCGACAAGAACTCTATATTCGACAAATGACATGAACACAGTATTTTAGTGTTCATTATGTAAGATTTAAATTCGAATCTCATTTTGGAATGTTCCAGAAGAGTTACAAAAAATGTTCCCCGAACTATATCAACTACTTCATCCTACCTAACCGCTTACTTCATCGCATGGTAGATTTATTTAAATAAACCAGCGAGTCTGTCTAAAATGATATATTGAACATTTATCGAAGCGTCTTTGTAATTATGGTAATCAATGTATTGTAGGCGAATCCATGTCCCATCGATATGCATATAACTCTCAACACGCGAAGCCGACGTAGCGTCATTACGTCAACTTTCATTAATTATGCCTTTTATCCTTGAATATTTTAATATATTACCGTGAAATTTATTACTCATATAATAATTATTATTTTTATTTTATTTTAGGTACGTTTTAGTAATTACTTAAATGCTCAATTAAGAGCTATTTCTTTGTTTTAATACCTAACGATCGTTTAAAATAAATATTTAAAGTGTAATGTAATATGATATTAAAATATGTTCTTCGTAACATGTAGAAGGTTCTGGAACAGCGAAAAACGGTTATATACGCAAAATGTTAATACATAAATTCAAATAAAAGCGAAATCCTTAAACTCGATACTTAATAAGGTCAGTGTTTGACTTTTCTGAGCGTTTAAAAATATTAATATTATTAATAATGATAGAGTTATTCTTGATTATTATTAATAAATATGATTTAATCTTTAAAGCGTCAACAGTTACATATTATGTATTGTTAGTGCAACACATGTGGTCGTCATAAACGGCTAATCATTCACATGGATGTGTGGCAACACGAAAAGTCATTTATCCACTGACAAGAAAAAGGCGAGTACACACAGTAGAAATAAATGATTAAATTATGTACTGAAGAATAGGGTATAAATCTCCGTTGTAACCTTGCTCCGACCAGCGAGAGTTTATAATGAAGAATCTCGAACAGGTCAGAAACTAAGAAAACTATTCTAAAAAAACCTATATAACTTAAGCCTGGAAATAATATAATCATGTACATAGATAGATGCTCACGAAACGTGTAATAGTAAGAGAAAGAAGATAAAAGCGCTAGTAAAAGACGTATTTGTGAATGTTACCTTATGCAGTTTTTCATTCCTCGAGCACCGGGCTGTCAGCTCACTAATAATCAGTTAGTGCACATGTCATAAGTCAAGCTAATTGTAAAAGATAAAACAGATAAAATCACTTAGAGTCTTTTACATTCAGAACTGGTTTGGCCGCTCACGTACATACGCACATATCATTTTAATTTATTTAGAGTCTTTCGCAAGGAGCGCAGTGAGTTTAGCTTATTTAAAAACTGATAATAAGATAAGAGTATTAAATAATTCTCAACCATACGCTGTATTATCATTTTATTTGACATTTGTTATCGAAATAACTAGAAAAGGAGCTTAACATCACACGTGTGTGGCTATTAAAATAATACTTCGAAACATATAATTAAAATATTTTATTTTTCCAAATTATTCTATGAGGCTTGTGAAAAATGACAATTCTCACTACATTCCGATACTAAGTTGAAACCCGTGTCCGAAACTGGAACAATCAAAGGGTTGATGATAATACTGATGACTAAGTGTTTATTTGGAATTGTACGCTGAGTCAACGGTGCCGCCGTGATTAATCTTTAATATACTTAACATTACAAAGTAAATTTATACCTTCAATTTTGATTCAGCCTCACAAAGTCTGACGTCAAATTTAGAACGTAAGTTTTTATTGCCGAACCATATATTGTAATGTCTCCTTGGTAGACTGCTTGGTAGCGCAAAAGCTGATCGAGAGGACCTGGTTTCGATTCCCGAATTGGGTACTAATAGATTTTTCTATCTTACATTCTCTATTAGTTTCTTGTAGTAGCTCCAAGTCTGCATCTGTGTCCGGTGTATGGCAATAAGCTCACTACATTGTGGGACTTACACGTAACTAGTAAAACGTGGGAGTGTACTACACTTCTGCTTACCCCTTCGTGGATTACAGTCGTATTGTTACGTTACATATTTTAAATATACTATTGATTTAACAAACCAATAGAATCACAACAACGTTGTCATTATTTATTAAAAACAAAAGTAAAAAACGGTATTTATTGAAAAAAAAATATATTTATACTTACATAAAAATTTATATCTTATTGTAAGAAAATAAATTTCACGTTGCAACGCTAAATTCATTGTGTGATTAAGACATTAATAAAATTAATTACATGGAATAAATTTCAAATCATATTAATGGCGGATAATAATTATTTAATAAAAATTCAAAATCGTGTGTTATCGTCACGTAATAGATTCGTGACAAATACCAGTTTGTCATGTTGTCAAACAAACGTTCGTTGATACAACGCTCATAACAGGTGTTAACTTATGCCAAGTTTTCTTATAATATATTTTTTAAGTCGATTGTTCTTTTGTTTTATTTTATTGTACTAGCTTAATACTTGTTTCGTATGTCTGTCATGGTAAAAGAGACACAGGAAGTCATATATATGTATATATTTGTTATATATTGTATATTTGTTATTTGTTACGAGTAGCAAAGTTTTGTCTATCTGGGTAGTCAGTTTCAGAGTTCTATTAGTTTGCCATATAGATGTTGTTATGTTCGACTCTTGTCTGGGCCGGAGTTCTTAAAGATCAATAATTAAATTCTATTTAATTTGCGATTTTTACGTATTTGGCTGTGTACGCTTCCATGACTCAGGGCGTGTCATCATCATGATGACCATCATTTTAGACCAAACATGTCCATCACCGGACACAGCCTTCCGTTAAACAGCCTTCCGTTCGCCTCTTCTTAGAATCTCTTAACCTGATTCCAAATCTGAGAATTCTATTAATTACGAAATCTTAAAGCATTCTCATTTTTATGTATTTGTTAAATACACATTAGAATGAATTATAGTATATTATTGAAATATTAATCATTACCTACCTGAGGTGGGTCTATCGACACAAACGAGATAAGGGTAACCAGAACTGTCAAAAGATCAGATCTATAAACAACTGCTTGATTACGGGTTATTTATAAGCCGTTAAGTATGATAAGGGACTGATGAGGGTTTGTTAACGAGGCAAAAGTAATTTTTCTAAAATAGTTTTACAATAATTATTAAATAGCAAGCAATATAAACACTTAAACTGTCAATTAACCTAATTACCGATATCTATATTAAACTTTAAAAAACCGAAATGACAGATCACCGGAACCGTCAAGGGTCTTATTATTCTAGAGAATTCTAATCCTCTTAAGAGGATAAGAAAAGTCAATAAACAGAAACAAAAAGAAGAAAAAATAAACAATGATAGACAATTGAACAATAAACACGAATTATTTAGCTGTTGTTTTTAAATGTCGTGTTTTAATTTAAATATATCTTAGTATTTTCTTCGAAAGGGCGTACCATCGCTTCTGACAATACTTTAATATGTAGTACCTACAAGAGATTTTACTTCTTTTACTATGGCGTTTTAATCTAAACACTACGGACAAATGATATTTACAATATAAAATCTCATGTCTCATTATTTCAAACACATCATCCCTACAATAATATACAGCCAACCAATTGAGAACTCGTTTAATGAATTACATTTTCTATAAGTAGATATGTAACAGCGTAACAACATTTTTTGTAAACTTCCACGCAACATCCGTAGCAAAATCATAAATCTCTACCACTGAGTTACATTTACTCATGTCCGAAGACGTCCCCCTGTCATGTGAATGGATGATCTAATGAGGGTCCGTGAGTTAGGAACGGGAAATCTCAAGTGGACAGGCGCGTATTACTTTGAGTATTGGTTTGATTTTCCAGTTCACGTATCGTCTTCCTATTTCTTGTACGCTGATGGAACTTGGGCAACTTTTCGGTTACACATAAATTAAAGAGTGAACTGAATTTATAAATTTTAAATTAGACTGAGTACGGTTAAATTCCCTTACGTTTAATAAGTCAAAATCAAAATAATTGACTATTATGCAATACAGTTGACACAAGACCTCAAAGGCAGAAGGTCTTCTGGCAGTAATAAGGGCACAATATACATATGCGTAAGTTGAGATCACGAAATAATCAATTCATACAAGACGAAGCCCAAAAAGGCCCAGTTTAACGAAGTAACAAGAGCACAAAACGTCCTTACAAAGGCGATGCTTGTCCGCACAATAACCCCATACTTTCGCGGTAGTGGTGTACCCACGCGATGCAGTGGGCGGGACAAGTCCGACGACAATCGTAAATCGCAATAAACGCTACATTAAAACATCACCTATCCGGTCCACAGCGATAAATATGTCTATTTTGCAATGCTCATGCATATTATGATTTTTGCCTTGCAAATACACTACTCGTAATCATGTATTATGCCAATAGGGAGCCCTGCATGAATAAGACGTGCCTCTTTACATCGGCAAACTTGTATTGGGACGCGCTCTGTTTGTAAAGTGAGCTTTTTATCCGCTAATCTATTTCTTGTTTGCTGCTCAATATTCCTTTAAAGGCGTTCGATTTGGAGTTGTTCCGCACTTGCATATAAAATGCTTATTTGAAGTACCATGCGCCAAGATATAACATATTTCTAATTTATACAAACGATATTAAAAGCACTGTTGCCAATCGATTATATGTAGAGCGGAAAAAGGTAAAGGTACACAAAGGCGTACATAAGTGTAGTATAATGCAACGTGTAAAAGGAAACATATAAGAATGTAAGTGAATAGACTAGAATATAATTGTTGAGCACTAGAACTGAGGTCTGCGGAACTCCTCTGGCAAACCAGTCAGTGTTACGTATGTACGTCCGAAGCTATCATTTGCGAGCGTATCTCGCTAGATCTCGGAAAAATCGTCCGCCGGCGTTCGGACACACTCGACAATACAAACCTGTTCCACATACCGTTACGTGGAAGTAATTTCTTAAACGCACAGTCGCCGGTCACGCTCGACGTATCGAAAGACACTCAATCGTACGCCCATTAACATACTGACGGCGCACGCTAGCCCTTGCGATGAAAGATACCGTGCGATACATTTGAAAACAAACGCATTTAAATCCTCACAAGTCATTTAGAATTGATTAACACAATAGTTTCGTATTTTACTTCGTCGTTGTAAATTTATTGATATTGTCGTTTTTGTATTTGTTGATTGTTCTGGATTCTCTTCTATTTGTCTTCGTTTTATTATGATATACGTTCCATATTATGTAGACGGTTCTGCGATAAAAACAGTTATGCCAATAATCACTATAGTCAATTAAAAGATAAATATTTATCTTCATTAAAAATCGTTTAATTAGTGCATATAATCATCAGTCGACTACCACATTTTGATAATATCTCCAATCTTTCAACGACGCATCGTTAAATCACTTGGCTACAAAAAAAAAATCAAAGCTATCGATATTTCTAAAGTCACAGGAACTGCGCCGGCAGAAGCGTGATTGTTAGTCTAATAGCGGAAAATTAATAAAGCCTGCCTTCATTTTAAATTGCATACCCTCGTTCGGAATCCATGATGCACTTCGGGGTCAATTCTGGATGAGTTATGCTCTTCGTGCCCTCGGGAAGGGAATAGGGCGGTTACATGAAATTACTGTCGAATACCTGATACATGTTCAGTATACGATTACAAACTAGTAACAGCTCAGATTTTACCATTTTATAATTAAATTTTACCCAATTCCTTGCTAGTTAAAATTTGAAAAAATATTCTAAGTGAATTGCGAGCGGAAATTATCGTACCCGTATGATCCCGTTTAAATTGTGTAGCCTCCATAAAAATTTATCCGTTTCAAACTCTTAGTTAGAATAATGTAAGGTCGATAATTTTGGATTAACAAATTCAATTCACTTATTTCAGCCGTCACATAAAACAACAATTCATAGTACTTGAAGGCATATAAACCAATATATTTTAACATTGTCCTATCTATTGAGTTTCAATTCGCAGATTGTATTGTTATGTTATTAAATGGGCTAATATTTAACAATTGTGTGTTTATATATATTTATGTTTTTATTTGATAACTAATATATTATGTATGTATATTGTTTTCGGTTCGGATGGTGTCATCGTCTCCAGGTGGCCACTTGGTACAGGGTACGTGATCAACGAAGGCCTGTATACTTGATGTATTGCATGAATCAAGCCGTGATTCAGAACGGATGATAAGTCCAAATATGTGTATTGTACATAGCATGATAATACTAATCACTGCATGACGTAACTCCTCACAGCCACCGCGACGACTTGTTGGCTGTCTCCCATGACTGTGTGTCTGTCCCTGTCCAATTCCATATCTCCGACACCTTCTATGTCCAATTATATATGAAAGTATACTTCATGTTTAAATTTTGGATCGTGGTAATGCCGTGTAATCGATACTTTATGCAATCCTCATGTCTTGTTGTTTCTTCATCTAGTTTCTGGTAAACGCTTTTTATGGAGTATGATATCTGCAGCCTCCTTAATTTACAATGTAAGTATGAAATGTAATATGTAATAGAACAATAGACTGTCGTCATTACGATAATGTATGCCAATTGGCTTCAATTAAAATTTGTGAAAATTCCAACAATTCCTGTTTTTTTGCAGCTCACAAAATTTTTTCTTATAATGACCTTGCCATTTTAAACTGATAATTCTGAAAAATAGGTCAAATGGATTGAATTTTATTAAAAAATGTCTGATAAGTAGTTTTGATATTTTTTAACTGGGCACCGCAAAAGCCTTACGACTTTAGTATCTTCAATAATTACACGGTAAACAAATTTCATCAACGATCAGTCTATCCTATTGCTAATCGTGACTTATGTGTCATAACAATATGTAAGCTGTGTCTAATACAGCTCCCAATAATAATCAATAACACTTTTGTGACCAATTATCGAGCATTAAGAATGCGAATGAGCGCAAGTGTTTGATAAAATTATGATAAGGTTAATCAAAATCCTCATTGCAATTATAATTAATATTGTTTGAATGCGACTATACTGTTATGCTATCAACGTAATTACACTTTTATCTTTATTTTAGGATTTTCTGAATTTCTCGAGACATTTGATCGCTATAGTTGTTAATTTAATCTCACTTTCCAGGCTATAATTTTCACTGGGTTGGGTTAAATTTACGATATTTGTTCAATAATTGGCACTGTACCTGATGTAACTAAAGCGAAATGACTGAAATAATTTCAAGATTCAACGAGATCAACATACCAACGGTTTCCCATTCTTAGTTAAACATCATGTGGAGCTGATAAGAAATCTTTTCTCCATTAGCCAAAGTCACTTCACCGAGATGCAAAATTGTGCTTGTCTCTTATGTGACAATGGCTCAACGCCTGGCATCATGTCCTACTTACTGAAATAGACCATGTGTATACCTTTTAGATATACGACTACGCAGAAAGTACTGTTTCACTCTTCTCTAGTACAGATTTTTCGCTTTTTGATATTTGTGTTGTTGTCAACCAAAAGACTGCCTCGTTGGTCGAGTAGTTGCAAGCGCGACTGCCGATCGGGAGGTCTTGGGATCAAATCCCGGGTCAAGTGCTATTAGATTTTTCTAATTTAGAATTTCTAGTAGTTACACGGAGTCAGGAATTGTGCCCGGTGTATGGCAATAGGCTCATCATCTATTCTATGGGACTTAAACGTAACTGGTGAAACGTGGGAGTGTACTACACCCTCCGCCTATCCCTTTGGGGGTTACAGACGTGATGTTACGTATACCTTAATATTTTCCGAATACCATTTTTATCTAATATGTTTCAACTAACCTTTCCACCTCTTCCACTTTACATTCGCCTTGATTGTGATGTAGACCGCGTTTTATTTATATAGTTCTTAGTTATTAAAAAAGGCCTATACTTCTATTTTAATTAATTAAAAAAAAATATTATAGAACCTTAGAAGCGGCCTTAAAGTATTTCCGACGTATTTTTGATCTCCTCAGTCGCTATAATCTCCCAGTTTTAATGTAAAGGCGTCTCAACAAAAATTCTCTGCAGTTTGACGAAAGATATACAAGGTCCTAATATCTTAAAGCATTTCATACCATATTTTAATATTCGAATTGAACACTTTTTTATCGCAATGTTAATATAAAAATACTTGCTTCTACATACAGTTTAAGCATATAATTTGTCTGCTCTCGCAAAATGCCGGCCACAAGGCCGACAGCATGAATGGACTTGTTTTAAGACAGATAATATAATTGAACGTTATTAATATGCTTTAAGATTGTGCTCGATATATTGATGTAAGCTATACCATTATTGGACCAGGTGTTAAGCTATCTTTGATCGATCTGGAATGGAAGAAACTAATATCTTCGTAGCTATAGCAATTACAACTTTGTAAAGTTATACGACAACATGTTATGACCGCCAGTATCGATCGTTTGAACGCTAAAGAAATGAGTAGCATACATAATTAATTAGACGTAGTGAAGCGAAGGGACACGTGCAAACATTTTAGTATTAGACAAACCCAACACCGCTAACATAGCACTTTATGTCAGCTGGCGTAATCGTCTCGAAAATGTTTTTAAAAGTTAAATTGGATCCATTATGACGGTCGTATATAAAGCAATTGAAAACGAAATTGTCATTACAAAAGGCAGCTGAGTCCGATCGGGTTATGGATACTGGACTAACTACCGGCGAAATTGATGATATGCTTGAACTTTGATTAATTGAATTCCGGCACAAATTTAATCCCGCCAGTAATTTTGGTGAGCACGTATTCAAATACAGATTACAGATAATTTACAATGATACCGTGGTTTTTGCGTAAACAAATTAGATTTATGAAATTGTTTCAGGTGAAATATATCGCAGTTCCTCGATGAAGCAGCGAATTAATTCAATATGAACTTTTAGTACTATACCAAACGTATATAGTAGAATTTTATACATAATTCACACACGTTGTAAAATAATAATCTCAACTTTGAATTAATGAACAGTATTATGGCTTGAAAAACACGACCCGATAAACGAGAAATATCAGACATTGTGAACTTGCATTCTTACAACTGTTTCTCAATTTTATCGATTGCCTTGTGAAAGTCCATGTCGCCTTTAAATGTAAATGTCACATGATAGTTGATTCGTTATATTTGTTTTATTATATCGCTGGTAAATTCGTTTGACGTCATTTACCATTGCGACAAATAATTAAGATTTAGACATGAGTTATAAATAACGTTCGGTTATCAGTCAGTTTCTTTTGGATCAGAAAAATCATTACCGAAGACTTCAATTGTACGCCCGTTTACCCTCGTTTCGACGTAAATTTTGTCTGAAACGACTCTGAGCCGCCTTTATATGGAAATGTCAAATGATGTAAGCCCAGTATAAATATTTCGCTTAACATCTCAAGGGGCCGTAATCATGACCCTCGTTTTATTTGCGCCGATTGATTCGTTCGGCAAACTTCGCGATCGTGACTCGATTCTAGGAACTTTTATGGTGGATTATTAAATTTAGCTATTCGGACAGGAACGAGAATGTTTAGTTTGGAATTCGGCTAGCAAAATGTATTTGATATGAAGAGACAGATAACGCTATAAAAAACAAAACCTGAAGAGCACGTATTTAATTTTACATCGATGCTTCAAGAAGATGAAAGCTTGTTCAAGAAATTTAAGGAAAACGCTCAAATCTTGCGACATATGTAGGATTGTTATCATGTTAGGCTTACTTTAACTCATAGCTCTTTGTGTCTATTTTTCTACTTTAATAAACGTTTGGTTTTAACGATGTAAGTTTAAAAAAATGGCTTTCTATTTGTTCCCGCTTCTAAAATACTGTACGGTCGTGACATAATATAATTACCTATTCATATAGAAAACATATAGCTCCATGGCAACTGATTTTGAAAAAATGCACTTGTTGTTACAAATGATACAGGGATTCAATGATGACAATGACGTTGATGATATTTGATGTTTGATGATGTTTTATTCATATATAATGTATTTATTGGACATTGGACTATTACAAATGAATGATTTAATGTTAATTATAATTTACGTATAATACTTGTACAGATTGATACGACGTAATAAAAATGGTATTATATTTAATGTAATAACATAGATTACAATCGTAATTGATGATAATCAAAATTACTTTTAATATTACGAAATGGATTAACAACAATATTGAGCACAATCAAAATTATAGTTTATCTCATAAAACAGATCACAATGATTGTTAATTTATATCGAATCGTGATCTGTGCAAACAAAACGAAGATAACAAAGAGAAACCAATTAACTCTACAACTTTCTATAATCATACAGCAATTTAGCCTTACAGATGCAGCCAATGCATAATGATTTAGCATCGAAAAGGACTCTAGCAATTAACAACTTATGAATAAACCAAGGATGTTTACACACGAAACATTTATTGAAACGGAAACGAAACTAAATAAAGTGTACTCATAATGGTAGTTTAAAGTTGTGTATAAAATTCACTTTACTAATTTCACGGAAGTGTTCATTCAAATGACGTGTGAAATCGATAGCTATGGCTTCAGTTTGCTCTAAACTGCAGAATGCATTGTATTTTTCTGAAGAGTTTTATAACGGTATAGACTATACTGAAACAATTTTGTGAAGTTAATAATGTTTTCTCTGTTTCATATTAATTTGAGGCAGGCGGGCAGGTATAGGCACTAACGCAGTACGGCAGTAGACGTGCGTGGGAGGAATAACTTGAATGTTATTATAATAATATTAGGCACACGGCTACCCAACCAAGGCCTCCTTATTCGTTCGTAATTATATCGAAATTCGGAGAAGAAAGTAAATTTCTATTTATAGAATGGAGTTCAGATTTCAGACCAGATTTTATATTTGACTGGTTGATTTTTTCCATGATTATTGACACTGACTTCTATGCTAGGGGTTTTGGTTTGAATTCCCATCCAGGGCAACCATTTGTGTGATGAGAGTGAGCGTTCTGTCTGTAATTGATCTATAGGTACATCTGTGTCTTTAGAAATGTAGATACATACATTTCTATGTTTGCTAGCTATCTGTTTATTTCATTAGCAGCACTGCCAAATTTTTTATTGTTATTTTAAATATAGCTATTCTAAATTTATTTATTATATTTTATTGTTGTTTTAAATATAGTTATTTTAAATTTTGCTGAAATATTCCCTTCATTTCGCCCTAATAGATAGTCATTAAATATAAAATAATTATCGCATTAATTCACCAAATCATATGTTCAAACGGTTTCCACTACCTACTCTTCCGATCTAACTTATTGATCTATCAATCAGACATATTGGCTTTGAGTATTGATTGATCAGTAAGCTCCTGTATTTGTGTCAATAGATGGCTTGGTGCAGATACGGGTGAATGGTCGAATTGTCTGTTGTGAAGGTTTCTCCAATGACCTGATGACCCCTATAATTATTAATTCATACTTATTAGATATCAACCTGGAAATTTAATTTTACGTTTCGTTTGAAATTTGATGAACAGTCTTGATACTCACCTCACTATTGAAACGTAAACAGTACCGGTCACTCATAGAAAAACTGACCGCATAGTTTTCGAAAAAATTGGTTATAGGTACATCAAAAAGGATCACCGGCGTACACGACTATGAAAACTATATTGCTATTGAAAAGTAAGCAAAATTGGTTGGAGGGATTTGACCGGTGAATGAATCTTATAATCACTTTTTTGGACAGCCAAGGACGAGGATGTTATTTAACCCCGAAGCCTTTTGAAAAGTAGCCACACATTATGAGTTCAATTATTACCATTCTGCGATGATTTCATAACTTTATTGCAAAGAATTACAATCGAGTAATGAAAAGTCTTGAACGAAAATCATCAAAGAAAACTCGACTTCCGAAAAGTAATTTTGTCGGAACCCGAAGATTTCCAGTAAAACGAGCAAGGTGGACGTTGGAATCGAAATTTTCTGTTTATACCCTCCCCAACCGAAATTAATCCTCACAAGAAAAAACTTTGAACCCTCCCCCAGCTCCGGTTCTCAGTACACCACTCATTTATTTCGCTGCGGCAATTAACTGTCCTTATTATAAACTAATCGGATTACTTTGGCCGCCTGTGCTTTGAATCCATTAAATGTTCTAACAACAACGCAAGGTCTTTTGAAGAAACACTTAAGGGAGACGAATAAAATTATTTAACTTTCTTTCATTATGAATTCTATGAATCTACCGAATAGTTAATTTATTGCCAATGTGTGCCAATACTTCTTTTTTCTGTGTAATTTTTTTCTTTTTAACGTATTCACGGCAACATTTTGCTAGGTTACAGGGTGTAGCCAATCAGTGCGACTAGTTGTCAAAGCACACCGGACATACCTACATACATGAGTCGCTCGGAGAGATTATATTCAGGCACCTCTAAATGTTGTTATGGATGCCATTGTTTTATGTTGCTAACTACTCTGTTCCCTAAATTTACTTTCAGCCTCTAAATTTTTACCTTTCAAGTGACCTGCTTGGATAGAAAATAAAACCGGAAACTATCCAGATGATAATATACTGTTCACTCTACAAGGATATTTCTAAACATTTTACTTATTCATCATCATCATTATTACCAACCCTTTTAACATTCCAATGTTGGACACGGCTTTCCTCTCAGAAAGAGAAGAATTAAGGCCTTAGGCTGCTACGATGGCCAAGTGTAGTTTAGCAGTTTTACTATTATTTGTTATCGCAAGTCAGTTTTCCTTTATCTGTTTGAGAATAAATATTAAGTAAATAGGATGAAATATGATTACTTACAATGAATTATTGTTGTAATATTCGTGTATTAGAACGAAATGTTTAAAGACCAAAAGGGTATTTACTAAGTTACTTATGGTCACGGACAACCGAACTCGTGTCATTAGACAATTAAAACTCTGTACTATACACATTTAATACCTCCGCTTTTAGAATCCTTTGTCCTGTAAACATGTGTGTACATTCATATTGTTGAATCATCTCTTCTCATCTCTGATCTGAGTTCACAAAGCTCAAAGACATAAGTAAGTAGCCAGTCGTTTCTGACCCTGGCTACTAAACCAAGGGCTAAAGTTCGGTTCTTATCCGGGACCAATGTTTATACGAGCAACATATGTGTATGAGCATACATATATACATAGGTACATAAGTAATTTATCAGTTGCTTTTTTATCATAGAAAAAGCTCTGCCCAGTTTAGAATTAGACGACTGTGTGTGAGTTGGACCATTAGATTATTATTATTATGCATTTATTTGCGAAACGACATTTATGCCACTAGTAATCTTGACCACACTCAATTCGCTCGCGCGCCCACACTTTTGACACCAATGTACCCACCTTTTGCAACCAGTTCCACCGGAGATGACCTCATCAGATGTGATGCAACTACACCACCTGGCATCTCGCATTCGATCTCCATATTATCCACACCACGCTCAGTCTCCATGTTTCTACATATTTGTATAATCAAAAACCAGCCGTCATAATCTTTCGTTGAAATAAATGACTAATCTTGGAAGTAGAATTTTTATTGTTCCTTAAAATTTATTACGAGAAAGGTCAAATTTTATGCGTTTCAAATGATTGCTATGTTAATGAATGAGAAAAAATTTGCATGGATTTGTCACTTTGTCGTTTGGTTTTAAGATATATTAGAAAGACTCTGTGAGAGAATGTACTGAGTCATTGTACAAAAATGTTGAGATGTCTTGTGGATACATGCAGCTTACATATTGAATTGTTAATAAATCCTTTTTTTTTTCGAATAATATACAAGTACCTAACTACCTATATAGACTTCATATCGAACACCTAAATACACTAGAATAAATTAAGGAATCTTAAAAAAAAAAACGTTTTTCAAATAGCTGCCGATGTTTATTATGAAGCTTTAAAAGTACATTTGTCAATAAAATTATAAAACTATTGCATTAATGATAGCGTTTAGCAAAATTCCCCTGTAATAGCTTCGTTTTAATATATATAAATTATACTTCTCTACATCCTGATTACACCATCACAAATGACCTAAGTGCGGGTAGCAGGTAACATACCTACTTGTTTATGACTAATGAGATGCGCGTTTTAATGACTTAATGACACAATCATTAAAGAAAACATTACCTCGGACTCATGCCCTCAGCAGAACAAACATATTTTCCTGTTATTTTACGCATCGGAAATATATAATTTAAAACCTGCTCTAAGTTCTTCGTTCTTGTCTCTGTTACCCTTCGTCTATTTTACTATGTCTTTTAGTGTACAATAAATATTTTTTCAAATCATTATTATCTATATTATGTGTACTAGAAGCCTAAATAGAAACTAAATTATAAAATCAAGACAATCATTTTGAAGCAGTGATAGCTTAGTGGTTAAGAATTCAGTCTCTCACTCCGGGGTGCTGGGTTCAAATTCATGGCGCGCACCTCTTTACAAAAGTGCATTTTAAGTTTAAATATCACTTGCTAACGATTAAGGAAAACATCGTGAGGAAACCTGCGCACTTTAGAATTTACAAAAAAAAATCTAAAGTGTGTGACGTCTGCCAACCCGCACTTGGCCAGCGTGGCAGACTATGGCCTTAAACCTCTCAATATGAGAGTAGACCGATATTCCAATAGTGGAATGACAAATGGGTCGTTTATTTATTTAGACGATAATTTTCATTCCATATATTTATTGCTTCAAAGAGATCGTGAGTGTTTTATAACAGATGTTCATGTTCATTTACATAGAAAGACCTTCAGTTAAATCAAGAACAGTTAGCAATTTCTCAGTACATAACACAACAGTTCTTAACATCACC
>DWFV01000290.1:0-15504 GCA_018246775.1 Parelbella machaon machaon
AAGTAGGCTGAGGATGATGATGATGATGATGATGATGATGATGATGATGATGATGATGATGATGATGATGAAATAGCCCGTGTACTTTTAAACATCGTGAGGAAAGCTGCACACTTTAAAGCTTTCTTAACGGCCTCATTTCTTTTTACGTCCAACTGCCGAGTACGGGCAAATCCCGCTGGTTCGCAAGGCTTGGAGATAGGGGTCTTGCGGGCGATACGATAACAACCCGTATCGACTGCTTAATGTGCCTTAAACACGGAAATGTTCCTGGAAATTTGTGACTGGTGAGCGGCGATTGGTTAAAGTGCTGGTCACCATCGGCGGTATTTAAAAAGCTACCATAGTTTTATAGCGTATTGTAATTTTTTCTAGTTTCAGCAGTTTCGACAAAATAATAGACAGGCAACGTTACATTACCTTCTCTAAATTTAATATATTTCAAGATAGTAGTATTACGACCATAGTCATCATCGTCAACCGTTTTATCATTCCAACCTCGGATACTGGTAACTAACATACTCCTAATTTGTAGTGGATGTGACAAAACTATATTTTTAAAATACCTATGGCGTTGTTACAAAATGTCATTTGAGATACCAATACGTTACATATTATGTACCTGTGTTTCGTAATGTTACATGACCTTTTAGTGTTATTGACCATCCACCTATATCAATACTGTGTATTCAGAAACTATGACAATATGAATCTAAGTAAAGACCTTCACGTAGTGCTATCACAAAATCTCATTTGGTATGAACAGCGCTGGGAACTATGTTATTGATATTGGTCTAAGACAACGACTTGCAAAGCCTAGCTTAAAACTATAGTCTATTATAAACGCTGTAGCGATTCTTTTAAGCGAATCTAGTAACTCTAAAACTGGACGACGCTGAGAAATAAATATGTGTAGAAAATATGATGTATCGAGTTGCAAAATATAAATTGTAACACTTTCGTAGGTCTAATGTCTACTGTAATCAGTAACACAACATTTCTGACGTTATTTAATTTTATTATCGAGGTGATTCTTTCATTCGTTGCCTTTTTTCCGACTGTTTTGTCATAAATAGTCATTATTCAGCCACGCCGGCTGAAAATATAATTAGGCATTGGCCGCTTTTTACAATAGACATAATAAAGAGTTTGTAAAAGATAACCGAATAGATTCATACGCAACATACTCGTATATGCTTATGATCGATGTTTTATTTTATAGTATAATAACTATAAGGACAAAAAAGATGTGATACTAAAAATCAACATATGGTGTAGAAATTAGCTCTTTTCCCGCGTTTGCACATCTTCCAGTTTATGTGGGTTGTATTAGTAATAATATTTATCTATATTCCATTGATGGGACCAGTTGTTTGATGTTTGGCTACTTACTGATTTTTTTTTCGTTCAGAGCAGATAATTATAACGTCCTAAAACATGGACAGCATATACTACCTTTAATAAATGAAAACGTGTACCGTCTTTAATTACTGTCGAAATGCTAGAAAGGTCTGCCGGGATAGTCTGATCTGGTGGAAGTATCTGTCTATCCCATTGGAATTTAGACGTGACAATATGCATGTATGTATGTATAATGCGTATGTTGAGCGACATTTAGCACTCTAAATACGTTGACTCAGAGTCTCACAATAGAAACACGCTTAGCCTACTAATGCCATCAGATCAGTCTTTTGAACTGCAATAATCATTGTTTCACAAAAGACTTCGTATTTGCATCCATGAACAGAAACGAAGTGAAGTGAAGAGACGAAATGAAGTTTTTAAAGTAATTCTACATTTTAAAGCTGGCCACACCACTGTATTGTTTCGCTTTTATTCTGTTAAGATTGGCACTGAAATTATCTTTGCGATAAAATTTTCAAGTGTAAGTATTGTCAAAACATAAAACGAATTATCTGAAAACAAACGTTGTTTTCAAGTTTGTGATGTAAAGGAAATATATTCATGTTTATCTAATGAAGACCATGTTATTGAATGTCCGCTTGTTGCCGTGAGAACTGAACACAGATCGTTTCTTACGCAGCCGTCAACATCACCGTCATCAGACCTTTTATCGTTTCACTATCGAACACGGTCTCATCTCAGTATATGAAGAGTTAAATCCAGATGTGCAACACTGGCCAAGTGCAAGTTGGCAGACTTTACCCGCCTTCCATTGTACTAAATGTTCACTGACTTACAATAGTCAGTAAATTGACCGCTTAGAGCGCAACTGATCTCGGATCATAGGATTACACGGACTGTATCTAGCCATTCCGTTGCATAGAATGGATAATATGATTACATCAACGTGAAGGTCAATGCGTTCTGTGGTTGCAGGTATATAATATGTCACGTATCTACTTCGCAATTATACTTTTAATTTAATCTACTGGCCGAGGCGTCGCCGAAATTCGACCGTCATTCATTTTATTTAAGTTGAACTAGCTGTTATATACCACAAACTATCACGTGTCTGACTTGGATAATTATAATGATTATTTAAGAGCACATGAACATAAACAAATCATAATATTACGCATATATTTCCCTGAAGCAGTAGTCAGACGAGTGAAATTTACCCACTCTTGCACCAGTTATGTTTGTCTCATGTAAGAGCATTTTCTCTATCATAAATAACCTACTCTTTCGCTTTGAAAATACCGTTTACCTAAAAATCGTACTATTGTTTAAATTACGAAAACGCAGAAAACTGATCATCTGATGGTAAATGGTCACCGATACCTATGACATTTGCGATAGCCATTAGGACTTGCCAATAATTTGCTGGTTTTGAAAGATGGCTCATTGTACGCCATTTTCGAATAGTTCTATATCATAACACTTCAGGAATACTTCAGAAGATATTTTAATAGTTGTTTTAGACGTACGCAGTAAAACAAAACCGCACAAGACCGCAACAAGTTCGGATGTCGTGAACATACATTTTATGGCGAGTCAAAAGCCATAAATGTTTATATTTTTTTATTTCTTAACAGTAGCAAACCATTTATTTCCATTTCCGGGCCTCTTGCCTTAAAGGCCAATACGACATCGCTCTTGCGTCAAAACTGCCGGGTCCACAGTTCAAAACTAGCATTACACAGGTGACATAAAAAAAATAAATTATTCATATACAAGTGTTGAAGGTATGTATTTACGTTTCGTGTCGTCTCAGACCGTATCGGGTATCGAACCTTGAACCGCTCGCGCTGCAGTGTCAATGCCACAATGACTGCGCTTGTACTAACTGGTTCTTAATCAGATTACATAATTGGACAATTATCCATCTTATTTGCACCTTCACCAAGCTGTTTTTCATTCGATAGCTACTTATGGAAATTGAAAGCTAATCCTGGGTGAATGCATATGCTGGAGGGCTGGAGTATCTTTTGTTATGTTCGATACTGTTAGCTCAAGGCTAAGCCCATAGCCCTCGGCTAAATGCCCTGGCCGCTTACGAAGAGCAGCGTAGGCAGTGGCAGAAGCTGTTCTCTGCGATCCCAACCCGCATGCCCAGCGTGGGGACTATAGGAAAAAACCCCTTAAGGGAAACTTATGTCCAGCGGTGGACTTATATAGGCTGATAATGATGATAACATATTTATCTATCCCATACCTCAAATATATTTTTGTGATGTGATAAACTTAGCAATATTAAGGCTCCATACGAATACAATAACGAATTTGCTTAGAGAATAAGTAGATTATTTTTTAATATCTATTTGTCCCAACCAAGAGCATTATGTATTAAACAGAAGTGGTCATAAAATTCGTCTGAATTGCACATATTCTCAGATATATGACGAACGAAATACAAGAAAGATGGAAGACATGAGCTGTGAATTACGAGCGCAATAAAAAAATATTTATAGTCTAGTTTTTAAGAGTCGACATGTGTTTTATTTAACATAATGTACGCTTATTTCCTACAAGGTTAATGTCAAGTAAGAAAATGTAGGGTAGAAAAAGGTAAACGTAAAATGTAAAGTAAACGTAAAAAGGTAACGTAAGCTTAAAATTATTTTTGTGGCAGAACATAAAAGGTACAAAAGGGTGAATGTGTATTCGTATACGTATATATTTCGCATTCCATACATATCTACAGCTTTGTGTGGCACTATCGTGATAAATACCGTTCTTGCCCAATACACGAGAAACCTACGGATTCAGTAACTTTACCACGACAAATCTGATACGTAGTATTTAAGACAATATTCCGTTCTATATTTCAGACAATATTCCATTCTGGACCAATAGGAGTTTAAATCAAAGCATTTCCCGAAAGTAATAGTAATAATTCGTCATCGGCATTATTACTAGCCAATCCACTGCATGAGATATAACTTCCTATTTAGCGTCATTGTGCCCTATCGTCTGCACTGATCTTATCAATAATTGTTGTAAAATATTTTTTGTTTCTATACTACACCATGTCAAATTCAAAAATACGTAAATACGATGATTATGTTTATATATTCTATTTTTCTTTTCTCGTCTTCTTTGTCTGACTCATACGGACTTGGGAGTGACAATAAAATAATAATAAAAAACACAGCACACCTGCTACTTTGCAAACGAAATAACTGTGACTATAGTACTTTCCTAGAGTAACCTAAGATTTAAATGTGTACAATAAAAGATATATTAAAAATTAAGTATTAAATAAGCCCTTGTATCCCCTAGCATAAGGTGTTACAAAAAGAATAAATAAATAAATACATCATATTTTTTACATAAACCTAATTCTTAAATAACATATCAGTAATCAGGTGATTTCACTTCGAAACAACTTTTACTTTAAGCGGTTATCTTTAACCGTTCATCGTTCATCGCGCGGCTGGAACAGTTTTACAACCGCCATTAGTGTTTACGTTCTTTTTGTGGTTTTCACGATAATTTGCGGCCGTTGAGCGAAATGAAAACACTAGAACCATATCTGAGACGTCGCTCTATCATTTGCTATGACTTCCGTGTCTAGTGTCTATTACTGGCATTATATAAACTGGTGAAACATGTCCAGCGTAATGATGTTGTTTGGTATACGATCAAATTGGATACGGGATCACTTACCGGATATATTTTAATACACGCCGATGATATGATATAAACTTTAATTCTTTACACACATTAACAAAGCCATTTATTTAATTACTAAAAGCTTAATCATTTAATAAACAATTATATAAAAAAAACGCTATATTCATTAATCAACAATGTAAAAATAGCTATGTATAACAAATTTCAATTTCATAACAATATAAAGGAAGTATTTAATATTCATTGATAAATAAACAATATTTCATTGATCTGTATATCATTAATTTACAATATTTCATCAAGGATACATCGTTAATTTAGATACGGGTACCTACCAAGATATGCAAGTGGTTGATATGAAGCAGAGAAATAGATTCCACAACTGTCACAGTTAGAATTGGGGGTAAACTAATCGACCTATAGCTGCAATTACTTATATAATCTGTATTAATGTCTAGTTGACTAGTACCAGCTATTATATTGATATAAACTCGTTCAGAACAGGAAACGCAGGCCTAAGCCTGAGGCGCGGTCGCTTGACAGTTCCGGAACACGGGTCACGTCTTATATCATCGCCTACGGAGGCTTTATTTATAGACATTTATCTATATATCTTGTGTTAAGAGAGTGTTGAATGTAGAAGAAGAATGTATAGTATCATCATCATCATCATCATCATCAGCCCATAGTATATATATCATCATAGTATATCAGGTATGAAAACATTTTATCCGGTACTCGGTGCCCTCTGCTTACCCTATAAGACAATAATAGTAATAATAATGTACAGTCTGTCAACCCGCACTTCACCAGCGTAGCCCACATGGTTTTAACCATTTTCATTCTGAGAGAATACCTGTGTACGTGAGCGGAAAGATAAGGGGGTTGATGACGATGATGATTTATAAAATATCTATGTTGTAATAAAGTATTAATCCTTTAAATAAGGACACGATTTTAATTAAAGTTTGTACCTACTTTCGTTATCTATCATAGTCTCATGAATCATCTAATGAAGTTGTATGTAATCATTGCCCTAGAGGTAAACAACTCCAGTATAAAGCCTATTTTGCGCTAACCACTATATTGTGATATTGTGTCTTTAACGTCAATAATCTTCAACTAGTCTTCAAGCAATTTAACATTATAATCATGTAACATCACGGCTGTATGAAGGGATAGGCAGATGAGTGTAGTACCATCCCACGATGCTTCTGTTACGTTATACTTCCTACCATAGAAAAGGGTGTGAGCCTACTGTCATACACCGGACACAATTATAGACTTAGAGGTATTTCTACATACACATCTTCACGCGAAGTGCCTTACGGAGTAGGCAGAGGATATAGAGTGCCAAATATCTCTTCCTCCGCAGACCTGCCGTGCTTCTTCAACATTTATCAATCTCTTCATGCACGTCGGATTTGGAGGCTTCTAACTCCTCCATAAATCAAATAAAGATATATAATTATCAATATAAAAAAAATCTGTGACCTAACATTAAAAACGGAAACACAAAGGAATATCATTACAGCTATATGCTAAGCATATTTCGGTTGTCTCGATAACCCTTTTGTCAATGTTCGGGCCATATCTTATGTACTTAACATGACCGATCGGTCATCTTAGCTGTCGTTTTTTAAGAATATGGACAGCAAATGTTGATTTTTCTGCGCAAAGTAAAAAAAATGCATGTTATAGCTATATCAGCATTACGAAAAAGGGTTGGAGCAAGATAGGATTGAGACCGAATTGTTTGTTTTTGAAATTAAAATAATATATATTTTCACGTGCATTCCCTTTTAAAATATAGGTACCTAGTATATATTTAAGACTGACTAGTAAATTTCAGATTATGTCCTTAACACAGATCTCCTGACATATTGAGAGATATGTCAGGAGCTCTGTGTTCCAACAGTGGAATGATAAGTGTCCGAAAAAAGAATTAAATAAGACGTACAATATTACCAGTCTTAAGAATACTAATATTTTTTATACAAGATGTTGAAAGGTCTGATTAAGATCTTTTTATTTCAACTTCAATTAGGTCAAGATTTTTCCGTTAAAACTCTGCTTTGATTTTATTAGTTGGCCTCAGACGAAGCATTAATTAGCTCGTAACTGCAGATATGTCTTTAGATTGCCTATCCACATGTATCTGTCTATCGGAGCGATTGCTCATTTAAGCATGAAAATATCAACCAGCGTCAATAAAAAGCCGCAAAACTTCGATGTTTTATAAGGAATGTCAAGATCTCAGCTGTATTGAAAATCTTAAAGGTTTTTTCTGATTTTCCGTTTGATTTTGTTATTATTCCATTATTTTAGTACCATGACAATGTCAAGGTGACAAATATTTAAGCAATTATTATTGGGTCACAATTAATTTTTTCATTTTTTTTATCATATGTCTAGGTAATGCCTATCCACCCATGCTTTGAAGAGTCCTTAGTTTTATATGTCCGGAAACACAGATGCTAGCAGAGTGTATTAACATTTTATTAACTCATATTGAATAGCGTTTGGATATAAACTTAAGATAATACTTATATACTAAGTTCACTTTATTTTTAGTGTTTATCTCTTTTATAGCATGTATTGTGTATAGCATGTATCTCTTTTATAGCATTTCAATCCTATTCACCCTCTTAATGAGAACAACGCTGGTCGAGTCAATTTTGCTGTATCATTGGAAATACATGATGATGTATGTAACGCATATTTATTCATCTATGCGGCTTATGATTTATTGCAATTGCTATTGAAAATGGAGCATAATATATACCATAATATAAACCTATCTAGTATTTGAAATGATCAGCCTGTGTCAGATTTGTAGGTGTACCTATTAAAAAGGTGCACATATGCTAAGAGGCCTATGTCCAGCTGTGGACGGGAGTAGGCTGATAATGATGATGATGATGATGATGCTAAGGATATACTTGTACAATAGTTATGAGACAGAACATAATTTATACTATGTCTAGTTACTAGCCTATGTCAAGTTACTAGTAATTCTAAGCAGAATGTACTCAGTGAAGTGGGTCACGGCATAGAATGGATTATTGAATATCCACACGGAGGCATCTCCAGACATTTTCCCTACTGGCATAGACTCGGTAATTGATTGCTTCTGTCGTCATATGTAATCAATTATGTTTCGTATGTCATACAGTTACGATCAATCAATTCTGTAAGAATAGTGTTTTCATCCAATATAAAAAAAAAATTGTCCATAAATAAATACATACACAATTCAGTACATACAACGCTGATAAAAACATATTCCAGGTCCAGGTTTTCCTTTTTCATAATCATATTTGGTTAATTAAATTAATTAAAAACACGTTTTTAATATTATCAATCGAAATAATTGTATGCTATTAAAATCAAGCCGATAATAAACATATATTTTTATGTGTTTCTATTATTAAAAATAATCGACGTTAAGTATTTTAATTGCTCTAATGCTGTAACTCCATAATCCAAGCAAGCGATTCTTCCCGAACACATTCGTTCCGTGGAACTTTCGAGATACACGTACCTATAGGAAGAAGTCATTCCGGCCCATTTTTATACATACGAGTAAGCGGTGCGGGCAAAAATGACATTATGTTATACCTACTTATTCAAACGGTAGGCACCATTTGGACGAAGTAGAATTTAGATCCAAAGGATTCCATCATACATCGGACACAAAGCCAGACTTAATGCTAATGGAAATTTCAAGTTAAAAAAACCCAATAATACTTTGCCCGAGCCGAGACTCGAATCCAGGATTTCTTCGTTCGCAGTTGCACTTGCAGCCGCTCGACCAACGAGGCACTCGACATTACGATTAGAAAATTTATTATAGGTATATTAGTGAAAGCAAATTTACGCTGACCATATTTTATAAGAAATAATAAACGCACTGATAATAGGGATTTTCTTGGCTCATATATTCTTCCAGTACTATAAGCTAATCGCTTACCGTCAGCGCAATTAAAAATATCCACTGGAGAGGTTAATGTTTTATAATGACGTGATCAATTTACCACTCGAAGGGGTTGTTAAGGCTGTGAGGGTTTTATTCAAACGAGTAATTGATTACGCCTGCTGATATGTTAATGTTTAATCAATAATGTTTCATGTGTTAGTCAGTGATGGACTTGTATGTACAATAATTTATCCGTTGATCCATAACAAATGTAACATTGGAAACCATTTTGCCGTATTATATATACTAAAGCTCTTATGAAAAGTATTAGTCTTGCTTGGAAAAGTATTTAATTAGTCAACAAATGATTCGGCCTTGACTAAATTGAAGTATAAAAAAAATACAATTTAATTAAAACTATTGTAGATATATATGTATCTTTTACAACGCTTTTTCGAACCGTTTTTTATATATTTACAACGATTTGAAAATAAACCGTCATTCCCGAAAAAAAGTATTGTTTACTCAAGAATTATAACTCGGTAATTTTATTAATAGGAATCAAAGAAACTCTATCGGGTAGGCCACCTCGCTCCTGATCCTTCGACCTTAGTTCAAGAACTAAGAAGTAGTTCTTTGTGTCCATTACGCATACACGTTGAGTGCAGTGCTGTCGCAATGCGGACTTCACTGCTTTGCAAATGTGACTGGTTCTCAAAGTTTTTTGCCATACATTTTCAAGAGTACCATTAGGTACCTCCTTTATAATTCTTTATATTTATTGTCTAATAGTATTATACTAGACAGCATGTATAATAGACGTTAGACTTTTGTTTTTAATGTTCTATTTAAAGTTCTCAAAATGGCCATGAAAGATAAAAAGATAAAGATATAGTAAAGATTAACAGTAGTATAGTGTGTACAGTTGTAAGGTTATTATTATATTATTATCCCGCTTGGTCTTTTTTAGGGCAGACAGAAAACACCTAGTGCGAAATATCACTATTTTAACACAATTGACGAGCTTTTAAATACGAAAAGCATTCGAAAGATATTTCATTCTGGAGAAAAAAGACACTGTTGGGAATGAAATCCACTGAACGGAATAAAGTTCAAGAGAAGCTGAATCTAAAGCCGACTTGCGAACACAATGAGTTGGATAATTCAGCTCTGTTTTCTTTCTGAGCTTTTCCGAGAATAGGTCTCTTTATATACACATGTAAAAGCAACTCTTCGTCAAATTATACAGATGGAATTGAAAAGTTTATGGTCGGAACAGTCGTAAAAGCAATTTTGGAATCTCGTTGGTCGTATGGTTGCAATTGCAACTGCTGATCGAGAGTTTCTGGGTTAGATACCCGGATCGGGTATTATCGGGTTTTTCTAACTTAAAATTCCTAGTACTCGTTCGGAATCTGAATTTGTGCCAGTATATGTCATTACGCTCACCACCTATCCTATAACGAGATACGTCTCATATGATACCATAGAACATAACCAGTGAATGGTGGGACTGTGGTACACTCCTCTGGCTACCTCGTCGAGGAATACAGATGTGAAAGTAAAAAAGGTACATACTGTTGGATGGGTGAGTCAGAAATCTTTGAAAACAATGAGCGGGTATGAAAAAGGTGATAACTGTAGATGGCGCTACCTGCCTCATCCGTAAGGGATCTGTCGGGATATGTACGGAATTTCTGCGTACGGTCCAATTTGAAAGTCAGAAGTTTCCGAAACGGGAATGTGTGTATAAAAGGAGTGAATGCAGAAAAAGCAAATTAGGTCTGGATGTATGAGATATTTGACATTCGATGTTCTCTGCCTACCTTTAATAATCTGGCGTGACGTTATAATAATAAAAATACGTACGCGTATTTCTTAGGAACGTGTTGTGCAAAACTGAGATTTCTTTTGCAATTCACTCGAAACACTATTCTCGTTTGTTTATTTTACTACGGAAATCCAATAGCAATGTATTAACAGCTCAATGTTAAATAATAGTTTCGTATACTAAATTATGTGTACTGTATACACTAAACAAAATCTACACGCTGCGGTTAATTAGCCGACCTAAGCTAAAAATGGCGGAAAAACACTGCCGAAAGTAATTAGAGCTTGGAATCAAATGTACTCCGATTTTAAGAATTTTAACACGTGGAAGAGTTCACTATCATAAATGTCAGCAATAAAATATTTATTTTATTATGTCTTCACGCCAGGTCCTTAACGAGGCAGGCAGAGAGCACCGAGTGAAGGAAATATCGTGAAGAAGTAGGTATGCTCTCGTTAGCGTTCTTCATATTGTTCTAAGGAAATTCTTGCTCAAGTATGTAAAGTCTGCCAATAGAGTAAAGTCTACTTATATTGTCAAAAAATCAACAAAATAATTACTTACTAAATATGACAAAAAATTTGTAAACTAATTTAAAATGTTAAGTCACCAATGGAGGGGAGAGTTTATTATATTCATAAGTTTATTATATTCATAACATGTAACTCTCGTTGCAATTTATTTGTTGATATTCAAACTTTATTATGAAATGAAGTGAAACCAGATCATCTATTGTAGTTTGCCCGGCGACACAGTGGGAACTGGTGCAAGTGGCTGTAGCAAAGCACCTCTCGTGTTCACGATGGGAATGGCCCTGAGGTGAAGCGGCCATTGTGGTTCATTCTATTTCGGTTAGCTTTTTGTAAACGAGTACTGACCCGTTGGTGCAGTGGTTGAGGAATCTGACTGCCGAACTGTTCGTGGGTTCGATTTTCAATCGCGAGTTCGCTTTGAATCAACCAGGATAAATATTTATATACACAGCATTTGTTCTCTGTATGGGTGTAAAAATAACTTACCATTCTCATCATTATAATTAAGTTTGTAATAAAAAATGTCGGTTTTCAGTACCGATTTTGTTTTTTTTTTAAATAAAAAGTAACCATTAACATTATAAAGTATAGGCCACTGTATTTTAATATTTTATAACTACAGTTCTTTCTGTTCATTATAAAACCATTGCTGTGGTTTAGCATTAGTCTACTAAATACGATCAAAATAATTTTGTCCTTGTCAACTGACATTACTTATGAGAGATACCAGTATCTATTGGTATATGTGTAATTTAAAAGCTATCAGATTGAAAGTTCTGCCAAGTTTGGGGTCAGGTTTGGTCCTGTGTGAAGAGGTACCAAGATATTTATTTATACGTTTATTTGAACAACATGTGACCGTTGTGTTTATTCAATTTTTGGCGGGAAGCACTTATCGCCCTATCGCGGCATATCGCAAATCATCTGTCACTTTAGCCGCGGACGGACGCTGTCAGCGTTTAGATGATTGTCCGTCAACGGAAAAGTCTTCAGACGGTCACATGAACCAGTCTGTACCAGTTGTTATCTTTGGCAGACTTCTAGGAAGATTTAAAAAGATTTAAATTAATTTGAATCTTTAATTTAATCTACATTTATATTTAATCCCTTCGTGTATTAAAGGCGTGACGTTATGTCTTTTACGTTTATGTTTAATAAGAATTAACCGTTAGGGATCTGGCGTGATGATATAATAATAACGAAAAGATTCTTATTGGCGAATTCAATCTATATCTAATTTACATAGATTTTGTCGAGGGCTCGAAGTTTGATACTTCTTGCTCGGTAAGTACAATGTTCATGTTGAAACAATTAATATAATTCGAACAAAGGACTTATAATCGAATTATTGTATATTTCGTATTAGAATTAGGAAAATAAACAGGTCATTATAATACATGATACTTTAATACACTTATTTAGTTATTCAGAGTTAGCAACTCATCAACTACTGACTTTGGTACAATACAAATAGATATTTTATAGTCACATTGGTCGCAACAGAAAAATTGCTATATCATAGTAATTGTATGATATGATCTTGAAACCATAATTTATCATAGCAATAAGGAGTTGTCGTGTACAATGACTATAGAAGAAATTAATATAGAAAGAACATAAACAAGAATACTACCAAATACGATAATCATAAACCTTCAATAAATAATAATAATAATAATATTTATTTTAAGCAATCATACATTTTGAATTAGTATAATTGTAATTTACAGACTATTGTCGGTAAAACACACGCACACAAATACTCACACACAATTTTTATGGTAAGAAACAGACATAAACTTATTACTTAATAGGAACATGAAGAGTTATTTATATAAAAGATCGAAGCCATTCAATTGTCTGTGGAGTTACTGATGGCCACTTACGTAAGTCAAATCCGCGAAGACCTTGCGTAGGGATGCCAAATATTTGTGAAATCATTCACACTTATAACTAGATATTGTATTGTTATAAGTTATTATCATGTAGTATACCTACAAAATATATGGCTTCTGCTATTTTTTTTTCGTGCTTTTAATGTCCCATACTACCACTAATACCATGTTCTACAACTGAGATACCTCATCTCGGTTGTCAAATTCGACCTTAGTTGAGTACTTTTTTAAGTTTGAACGTTATTAAGCTTCATTTTGTCAAATACTATATCTCTGTATTTGACTGCTCTATGCCACCGTTTGACCACGAACTATAGAGTTGACATTGACAGTACGAATGTAAATAATGAATATTTTATTTCATTTTATTTAATGCTCTTGCAACACATTTAAACATCAATTTTAGCTCTGCATTACAATTATGATTTGAATTTAAATAAATTAACATTACGGCCTGAATAGTTATAAAAATAAGTTTTATGCATGAAAGAGAAAAATATTTTGTACTGTCTTTATAAAATTGAAAGGTTTTCTCATTGTGATTTATTAATATACTGGCTTCACTCGCGTATGTTTTACAGCGACAGCCCGACAAGTTTAGATGTATGCATAGATTAACTATCATATAACAAATGTTATATGAAATGGGGTGCCAACCTTCTTGTAGGTAGGTATAAGATTTTATCATAAATATCAAATGATCAGTGGCTTGTATACTTTCTGCTATATTTAGAAATAACTCAACGCTTTTATCCTTCAGTATTTGTTTGCTTCATGTGAAAGGCGATAGTGCTGCCATCTAAGCCATATTGTTGCGACGGTGATGTCATACGTTGAGTAATACTTTTGTACCACTACCCACATTAAACGACGCTCAAATGGGTATGCTAGTTCTGTTTAAATTAAGTCCCACATGATGCGAGATTATTTTGTATCCACATTTTCGTATAGTTAACACGCTTTAGCAAATAAAAAAAAAATACAATTGCCTGTATTATAGCTGTTGACAGTATGTTTTATGTGTTTTTAATTCTGTGAACAATTTTAGTATTGTCATTATTACAGATAAAAAATTTTAAGTCTTACAGCCCTAACTTTGTTTATTCAATGGAACAATTGTTCCATTTATAAAAAATATGGAGCCTTGATCCCTATGAATCAATCCAATTGTCACATGCTTGGATTGAGAGAATTTAAAATATTTAAATTTAAAGGATTTGAATAGTACAGCACTGTTATCCTCTTCTAGTTCTCTCGCTATTAAAGAAGAATTACAATACTCTGTTAGAATTATATATAGTCTTAAGGCGTGTGAGCGCACAATTCCCCAGCGTGGTAGACTATGGTCTTAACTGTCCTGTTGCAGAGAGAATACCTGTATACAAAAGTGGTTCGACAATTTGTTTGATCATGATGATGTTTTAATGTTTTAAGCACCCTAATTTATTTTCATCCATTCTTTAATGAATAGTCATTTTTAAGGAACGATAGCCACAAGATATCTATATGTCTTGTAGTAAAACGTTAAAAAGTTAATTAAATCCCTTAATGTAAGTATATTTCGTATAGTTAGCGAAATTGTTTCAAAAAAGAAACATAGGCGTGTCAGGACAAGGTGGGGCGCTGCCGCTCCCAGTTACAAAGTCAACAATGAGTTGTAAACAAATGTACAGTACAGAATGTGGCTTTCCGACTTTAAATAAGGATTCCGAATAAGAAAGGTGCAATCCATTTGTCAAAGATCTCGAATAGAGCCTAAAATTAGTTGCAGTATGAACTAAATATGAAATTGCTTGTGCAGTTATTGTGCCTAATGGTTTTGATTTCAGTATTCCACATTTTTGGGGTTCGAAACCAGCAAACCCTCTGAGTCTATATAGTATTGACGACCCACCGTGACTTGGGCGCTATGGCGCTCATTGGGGGAGGCCTATGTCCAGCAGTGGACTGAAATAGGCTGATGATGATGATGACGATGACCCACCGTGACTTAAACTGACAGAGTAAAGGATAAATTTATGGAACACACAAAAGAAAAAAAAAGGTCAATTTGATACAAAATTTTCCTTCCATATAAACAAACACAAAATGCGCATTCATTCTACATAATATTAGTAGACATGCATACAAATATTTTTTTCGATATACTATCTCTCCCTACAAGGGTGAAGGAAAAGAGCCCGAGGAAACTTTAACCTTATAATAGTACTTTGCAAAGCTCTATAAGACGGGGGATATCTATTAATTGGCACTTGGCCAGCGTGGCAGACTGTGGCCTTAATCCTT
>DWFV01000291.1:0-15503 GCA_018246775.1 Parelbella machaon machaon
TTGGCCTTAACCCTCTCAATATGAGAGGAGAATGTTCCAACAGTGGAATGACAAATGGGTCGATTATTATAATTTTTTATTTTACCTAATGCAAAGTATTTTGTATCCTTACAAGCGTAGCGTGTCTCTTCTACTTGTATATACTTATCTCTTTATAGAAATGCACGACGGCTTTGGAGACTCCCCTAATAGCTTATGAGGAGATGTTACTACTAGAGGAAAGAATAGTACAAAAGCAGCAATTATACTTATGGTATATTATAGTACAGTATACCAGTAGTATGCAGAATACACGTCGAACACGTGCTCGCTGTGAAACATGGAGTCTGTTTTGGACGTGTGACCGCGCGCAAATTAGTTCCTAAATCAGATCCGTGATATTATGACAGATATTCAGCGTTACATTCCACGTAGTAATGGCTGCGTTGTTAACTAGCCTTGTTTATGGGTTCGCGCTATGAATAATTACCAGTATGCACTAAAGTAAACAGAATTTTAACGGTTTGTTAAAACGAATTCGTCTTTATGAGTGTTTTTCATGGAACTGCATTTTTCTAAATTTTTTAACAGAGCGTGGATAACTTCGGAGAGTATGGTGAAGGGAATAAAAAATATATTGAATAATAATAGTCACATGTTGTTACTAACTTTTAGGATTATATTGCATTGTATGTTTATTGCATTCTGTGGGTTTAATTTAATTTTGGACGGAAACCCAAAACTTTTTGATTTCTGATATTGACATATACTCATTAAAAAGCTATCATTTTGGCTTCACTAACAGACACATCTATTTTGTTGATTGTGTTGTGATTATAATTACAATTTTCATAAGTCCACGAATAGCTAATATTTTGCTGTTCTCTTTACATAAAACAAGATAGTTATGTACTCGCATATATACGTACATATGTAGTGGACGGTATGAGACTGGGTCAATCGAAGTTAATACAAGCACTGTAAGTTTCCAACTTGCTGTCAGCTCGACGTCTTTCGGAGGATGTTGAAGCTAACTACTGCAGTGTAGCCAGCACTAGCAAACACGTTACACCAACTGAATTCGAGTCAAGTGCACTAAACAAATGAACTCTGTTATCATCAAATATTAGGTAATAACAAGCATATAATTATCTATTAATTACATACATATTGTCATGCCTATATCCCTTAACGCTAAATAAGAATTAAGGATATCTACTGACTAAATTTCTTCTATATTTTCTATATTCATTAAAGTTTTTATTCTAGCTAGTCTATTAGAAGTTCTTTTTATTTGATCTTTATTAATCATTATAATATTGTAATTACCGAACTCTAACGTCCTAATGGACAAAGTATTAAATATTTGATGTTTGTGGACAGACTGTTTTCCCTGTAATTAAATTCATTAGGTACTTTGTTTGGTTGTCCTTGAACTTAAAATAATGTATGAAATTATATCGAAGACGTAATAATGTAGTAATAATTATTTCAATATTGTTATCCGTTTTATAACACTTTTGGCAAAAATTAAAAAAAAATAATGGCTTAAAGGCTTACGAGGATAGTTGAGTTTTTCTATTAAGACTTCGACGTTACTTCAGGGATTGCCTTCCTAGATCTTTTTACTAGTATCACGGGAGCAAAGATTATGGCACGGTCCAATATGGAGGAGAGAAGTTCCAAGTCGCATTTACACATCTTTAAAATAAAACGCTAAGTCCCCTCTGGTCTCAGAGACAAAGCGAATAGGGCCCACGAGACGGCTCGGACATTCGGAATGTGGTTTACGTAAATATGGATGTGGCTTTTGTCCTTGGACGTTCAGGGATGGGGTTGGTGAACTGTCTAGCTGGACATTACTTCAAATTTAGTATCAGTGAAACCTACCTACAAATGAAACCTATGGTAATGTCTTGTCGAGCGTCTTAGTTCAAACGAAGTTGTATTTTTTATACAAGCAGATGTCTATGGCATTCATATAGTTTTTATTAGTTAATGCAGCCTGTATATACGTACATG
This sequence comes from Parelbella machaon machaon, assembly GCA_018246775.1. Classification (NCBI taxonomy): domain Eukaryota; kingdom Metazoa; phylum Arthropoda; class Insecta; order Lepidoptera; family Hesperiidae; genus Parelbella; species Parelbella machaon. The sequence continues at coordinate 2,002 of DWFV01000291.1, forward strand.
TACATATCTGAAGTCAGATATGAACCTTTATCTAAGGGTAGTAAACCAGGGCTCAGCCTTTATCAATCTTATGTATCTCACTTTTAATCGGGAATCCAAAAAGAGGATTTTTATAATCTGTGAAAAGATTTGCGATGAACTCAAAAAAATACGCCCAATCTTCCCAAACACTATTAACGTTATTGCGAAGTGTTTTTCTGGATGATTTTATATTAACTTTCTCTTTTGTATATTTGAGATTGGAAAGAGAGTGGAATATATTTTGGAGTACGAAAATTAACACTATTGAATGTACGTGTTTACGTCTCCACCTAGCTACAATCTCGCAGTAGCGCGGTGCCAAGAAACTTTGGCCAGCGCCAGTTATAAGCTCGTAGATATTAGCAAATTCCGTTCCAGAAAAAATACATTACCATCAGTCTAATATGTGGTATTAAATATTTTTTCTTGCACTGTTTGGCTTTATGACTAAAACTAGGCGGAAATGTTAGCTTAAGCAAATATTTTGGATACTAAGATTTGAGCGTAAACTGCGGTAGAAATGTCTATCTGTGGCAAAAAAATAGGTGGTTGGAGTAATATTTTTTGCTTGGAAAGATAACAAGAGGTAATAGTTATTAAATAATATAATATTATTCTTAGGAGTGAAATGCAATATGACAAAAATGTGTTCAAGTGGCTACGTTTTCATGAAGTACAATACAAAGATGAATGGCTTTTGAAGGTATACTTGGAGCAAAGAGTGCAATTACCAAGTATAAGAACGTACTGGTGAAACGATAATGTATGTACCTATATGTCAAAACGTAAGAGAAAATCTATGTCCTGTATTGTTCTGCAAAAAGCTGAGAAATGTACTTATGTATGATATACCAATTGCTAAAATAATATTCATCCTTTTACAATTCGAAAATTCAGAAAAATAACACCGAATACTGGGTTATTCAATCGGCCACTATATCCACGGAAACAGCCGTACAGTCGAAATATAAAAGGTGTTTTCGAATCGCAAGTCTCCAGCAACTCCGGGCGTTCAGAAACTTCGGGCCGAAATCTCCGGAGTACGATTCTCGCAACACGAACCTCTTTACGTGCTAAAGGTCAATGCACACAAACATTTTCCGATGCATATATATTTCTGCAATATCAAGACTTTCTAATGTAGAGGTTATTTAGATATATGTAGATATGTATATAGAGGTTTAAAGGTTATTTTTGTTTAGCATTTTCTTCTATCTAAATTATGAGTATTTGTGCGTTAATTTTGAAGAATTCGTATGAAATTTATTAAGACAGGGAGGTAGCTTACGCATAGTAATGTTGTAAATTCATCGCTAATATTGTCCGTCTGTTACATTTTGTAATAAAATTAGTACAGCCGATTTTGACGAAATGTAATATGCGGACGATTTAAATTCTGTGAAAGAATTTAGAAAATTTCGTGTATCTATAAAAGTAGTATTTTTTTCTTACAAAAAAAGATTTTAGATAAAAGCATAGTTTAATTAATAACATATATTTTCTATAAAAAGTCTCTTTAAATATTTTTTTTAATTTTTCTTATACTTATCTTTATTATTCTTAAAATAATTTTAATTCTTTTTATATTTGTATTCAGTGAAGAGGGCTAATAGCTGCCTGTGTATGCGGAAATTATAAATTGAGCAAAATGCTTCTACAAGTCACATTTTATTTGTTTAGATATTAACAACTCCATTATTTACCCTTGTGGTGGAAAGTTATTTTTACAAGTAAGAAAATAAGGCAATTTAAAACTCAGTCAACTCAAAATACAACGATTTTTAACGATATGACCTTTTATCAGCCGAGCGTTTGTAGATCGTTATCACTCACCTAAAATATAATTATATATTCAAGTCATCATGGAGTTAATTTAACATTTTTTATATACAGTTAAACTCATCCAATTATTATAATCTCTTAAGTACACAGCGCACATACAAAAACTTAATTGACTTGTAAATGGAAAATTTAAAAAAATGCTAAAATCGCAAAAAAGCTAATGACATGTGACGGCGCCTTTAGTGAAGCGGAAACATGTTCTTTTAAACTGGGGAAATAATGCGGAACTAAATCCTGTATTTGATGTCCTGAAAATCGTTTTGTTGGCGGTCCGAACGCGAATTCGATACCCGCGGCTTCATTTGCATTTGCCTGAAAAGTTTCTTATTAACTATTTCCGCTGAATCATGTGAAACTTGGCGGATTGTGGAATTGGAATATTTTGTACTGGCGTTTTCTTTGTTGTGCTATACATTGAAGTAATATAAAGTGTCACGTCTGGTGTAAGGATGGTCCCGTAAACGCAATCCAATGCTGTGGCAGAGTTTTTCGTCTCGCCGTTCTCGATTTGCCCACCAACCTCGAATAGCTTGTAACATTGTTTGTGATATAAGTTTTTTGGTATTGTTTGTTATATTATCCCTACAAATATGTATATGCGAATGCGAAATTGTTGCGGGCTTCTCTACTTGTTCTTCTTTTAGCTTCTATTCATGTATCAATAAAGAAGCAGATCGGATGTTTTGTAAGGAAATATTTTATGAGCCGGAGTATGACTTAAACTACTTACCCTTGAAAATATGAAAGGTACTTATGAGGCTTAAATTTTAGATAACACCGCTGAACTGATTTTGTGGTTTGGCATAAAGATGGCTTATACCCTGTAAAATGGTTAGGACAGTTAGAACAGTTTTAGAAAGAAACCTATGTAAGAGCGTATAGAAATTACTTATGTCCCTTGCGAACGAAACCGCAAGTAAACATGAGTATAACGGAGGAAGTCAGCCAATGCGGACTTGCCTATCATGGCTGACTATGGCCTTCATACTTTGCATTATGAGAACAGATCCGTTTCCAACAATGAAATGATAAAAGACTCAAATAATGATGATGATTACATTTTAATGTAGTTTTAAACGCAATACCTACCTATCTACTAAAATGGCGCAACGACTTAAAATAAGTCTTAGCGTCTGAAAGAGGTGATTGAAAGAGTTTATTAACGCATTCAATTCTCTACTATTTATTACGTAGCCATTACCGCCACGCCTTCACTAAAAGATTGATATGCCGCTTATTTCGAGTTGGTGCTTTACGATCGTATTAGGGATTGGGTCAAATTGGGTTGACGTTTTATTGCGAGCCGCCAGCGTCAATAAAATGTTTTACGCAACACTTTTCTAATGGTAATCACTATGGTACGTATTATTTACTTATTTTTCTTTCAAGCGAATAGATGATTTCTTTTTCCGTCGTTCATTATGAATATTTTGCGTGTGTTATCAAAAAGTTTATTTTTATTGTTCAAATTTCAGACCTGCCACAAATTTTCAACATTAACCCAGGTTTGACTGATAGAGAATGTCGTTACGCATTAGGTTTGCCCTTTGTTATACTTTTTGTTGTAAATTCGGAACTATAAGGAGTAAAATAAAAAAATTCTTAAGGTTACTCGGTGTGTACAATTTATGTAGAAATCCGTCAATACATGTATTAGATATATATGGCTTATTGTAATAATATTAATTAGATTTCAAAATAACTTTACAGAACCCCATATTTTTATGTTATGTACTAATGAAAACTGAAACTTCTCCTATTATTTTATATGTAACTTTTATATAAAATGTAACAGAGAGCAACAAAAGGCTCGCCTTGAAGTATTTTTATTAGATAGCTTCTCTAAGTACCTACATAACATCTGAAATTACTTTTCAAAAAAATTCTTTTTTCTGTATTACGACATGAACTACTGTAGTATCTATTTGTAAAACAATTTATGCCCAACTTTTGATATTTGAATGATTTCTATTCAGTGATATAGATAAATTAACAGTAGATAAAACTTTCGTAGTGAATAAAAATAATGCTTCACGCTTCATACTGAAAATAGGTTGCATTTTCGTGTATCTGGTGACTTATGTAGTTACAGAATATAAAATAATCACGAAGGTAAATCGATATGTTGCATATTGTCGTCACATTAACGTTTTCGTCATCGACAGAAACAGTTTTCAGTTTTTAATGTATGATAATTAAGATTTAATTAATTAAATAAATAAATTCTGACAAAGATGAGCGTTCCATCTTAGTCAGAAAACAACTGCAATGTACAAATAAATTGTCATGTCACATATTATAAGGCAAAAAAGATCACTTAATACACAGAAAAGCCGTCAATATCCGCTCGTTACTTGTAAACCATACAAAAAAAGTTCGTTCGCGACATGTATCCTAGAACACAAGCAAGTTTAATATTCATATTATTTTATATTTCATACTAGCGCTTTCATTTTACCCGCCGTGAAACTTCGCTGAAGACTTCATCAGCGTTATACGAGAAAAACAAATTTTGTTATATCGCCAAGTTTTCGATGATGTAATAATCTGAAGCATATTTTATAAAGTTACCTACCTACACGCTGAAGGAGATTCGCATGTAAATTAAGTCGTTTGAACCGATGCGAGTAATGAAAAAGATTTAAGGAATGTACTTTTAAAATTAGCGCACGTCATAATTGAGGTTATTGACCAAGATTAATACATCTAACTCGTACGTTGTTGAGATGTTTGTACTCTTTGAACCGAAAATTAATAAATTGAACAGAAGAAGAGTGAGAATCAGAAGTTAACTATCAGGGGAGCAGGTATTTTTAACATAAAATGAAATTCATAATCCAATACACTTCTATTTCGATTCTCAAGTGATTCATGGAATAAGTAAAATAACAGTAATAATAACAAAATATGAAATTGAAAACACTTACTTATGAATATCCACAAGGATATTTATTGTTATAGAATAGATATGTCTATATATTATAGTGTTCCTAATAGGCTCCGTATAAGCGATACTGCAATTCATTAACCTGGACCAGATAGATTCCAAAGGCAGAGATACATACATTTACTCTATTACAAAGCAAACGGAGTACGGCCAGACCCATTTACGTTAAAGGCCGAATCTACCGCGTTTATGCAAATATACCAGCTCGTATAGAGGCGGGAATTGACTCACGGCCTTGTCTAGACTTGAAAGCGAAAAGCAAATAATTAATTTTGATAAAATTGTATGCGTTAAGCTTCAAAAGAAATTTTTGATTTAATCACATCGTATAATATTTTTGTTGTTACCCCGACATTTCAGTCACGTAGAAATGTTGACAATTCCTAAATTTCATTTTAGGTTTCACGTAGTTTGGTTTAAAAAGAAGAATAAATATCACACGCTGCCGCGTTACTGGAGGAAAACATGAGGAACATGCAGGCCTTACAGTTCATTATAATTTCCTGAGTTATTCATTAGAGGAACGATCAAACAATAAAAAAGGTTCCATGATGGTGATAATGATGACGGATATAAACGTTATCCAAATGGTATTAAAATACTTGATTTTATAAAATGGGCATGCACATGATTCATTAATTTGCAAATCTAAGATTGTTCTTTTAGAATAAACAGACTTCAATAAACATGAACATTATCATAAAACTCCAGAATGATCAGTGCTAGAGATGCCTGTTTAAAGAGCCCGCAATTCATTAGATGACCACCCAGAAAATATATTGAGGTACGAACATCCACTAACAAACAAATGAAGCGCAGTGTACTTACGCGCAAGGCCGAGCCGTCCGTTTATGCAAATGTACCAACTCCGACATAGACGAGAATTGCCGTACGGTTCAGTCTATTGCCAAGCTACTGCCAAGAATCAATTTACAAATTGCTATGTAGCTACGCCTAATATTTTTAGGTAATACTAATACTTTAGATGCAAGAAAATTTAGCTTGCACAATAAATAGCTTGGGAATAAAACAGCTAATATGGTTTAGGCATAACATTCAATTTTATAATAGCATTTCAGAAAAGATCTTAAAGCGATTATTTGCCTATATTAATTTGTGGGTGCAGTAAACGGAAAATAACGGGTATAAATCTGTGGTTGCACATTTAAATTTAAACTGTTCCACTTATTCTGAATACCATAGTAAAAGCGAAATATAACTCAAATGTATTAAAGATAATGTTAACAGATAACAAAATAACAGGCTTTCTCATGATAATAGAAAAAGAGCATAGAAAAATTAACGAAAACGTTATTACTGTTCCACTTTTTATTAAAACGACAACAATACACATAGTTACGTACTATCCATATGTCAATGGAGTACAAGAGAATAAATCCGACCCAGATGCAGCCAACAAAAGGACTCACAATACATTTGAATCCGCGCTTAGAGTACAGCCAGCGTAATAGACTTGAACGGACGCCAAGAATGCACCAATTGATTATTGATATTGCAATGGTATATTGATTTTGAAGAAATGAGGTCCCATTTTAACGAATGCCAACGGTATTTTGTAAGACGCAAAAGCTTTCAGGGTTTAGTTTTGGGTGAGTTTATTTTTTAGTATTATCGTACAGTTCGAGGAATGGGATTACAAATTTTTAATTGTTGTTTTGATTTATGTTTTTATTATACTACAAACAATATATATTACAAACAAATAAGCAGTTCGAGATCAGGATCTATGGATGTTTCTAATATAAAAGTGGGAAACAGTAAATTTATTCCAGAGTCGTTCTATGTATGTCTATAGCCAATCAGGTATAGGGCAGTTACTATGTTATCCTGACGGTGTAAGGTCTGATCTTTCAACTTGTCGTTTACCAAAGCCGTACAAATTAAGCCGCTCTAGAGTGAGTACAACTAATGCCAACATCGGGACTGATAATTACAATTTTCCTTTGTATTGAGCTGTACGATTTGCAGCCTTACTGAAATGATGATGCTTTTATTATCATAAGAACAATAGAACACATTAATGGTATTAAACTAAAGTAACGTATGAGAAACTGCGATAATGAGTCAACATAGAAATAAAAATGGCCAGTTAATAACTAAGCGACAATTAAAAACATAAAACACAACAAGGCATTATCAATTTGTTATAAAACTAAAGATAAACGATAAGATATTTTAAGAGCGTAATTAAACTGTGAGTTATGAAAAAATATAATGCGTACAACATTGTAGTTTTGTTTATACTACCGTGAAAATTGATCGTTCACATTCTCCTAGTTAAATATATCTTGCCTAAAATTAAAAAATATATCACAATTATTATGGATATATTATAGCACGATTTGTATTATGTTTTATTTACAGAACAAGTATATAAAATAACAACCTAGTCAAACATTTCACACAACAGAGAAGCGAATTCACTATTATTGTTAATACGTTGCATTTATTCTTCTGTTTACTTTGCGATGGAGAACATGTTAGCCGTTATATAATTTGGATGATATTCTTTTACAACTCTTTTTCTGCTACGAGGCTGTAGTGAAACAAGTCCGATAAACAAAACAAGGCTTTAATTATGGAAATGTGCGATGGGCTCCAATTCCCTGATCGATGTCAACATGCATGTTATGCTAATAATGTGGTTACAATTGCCATTTTGTCTGATGGGTTTTTGGTATGGGGGGAGCGATGAGAATATTGTACTTGTTATTGAGCCCACGCCTTGTTGGAAATTCATTACAGTGAAATGTCCCCAGGGTAAAAAGTAGCCAATTATGTTCGAGGCGCATGCATCGTCTCCACGTGAAACGTTGTTTGTATTCAAAGCGTATTACGTGTTGTTTCAAATTTATTCGTTAAACGATTATTCCCAAATTTTACATATCTATTTTTATAGATTTATCGTATAGGAACGCAAGCTTACAAAGCGTGGGCCTGACGGTTAATGGCATTTATACCAGACAATCCAGGGTGAGATGTGGTAGACGCAACAAAGTGTGTGGCAAAATCATAAGTCACCAACAGATTGAAAGTATCGAAATGAACGTGATACATATATATCCATTATACTTAAATATATTACTAATACCTACATATCTATGTTGACAATATTGTGTGCCATTTCGCTTCATACATCCATTGTAACATTTCTTGTTCTTTCTATACATTAAGTTATCAACGATTTCATGATATCTCGGTTGCGTTACTACTTACATATATGTCTTCGTATATTTTTTTGGTCAGAACTTGAAATATCAAGTGTTGTGTGATATTCCTATATCGTGTTTCATTTACACAATAAACGAAAATATTTTACGTCGGCCTTCTTTTCTTAAATTGTAGGACTGGAAAAATTAATCTTCTGTAATTACGATTAACTTCCACCTACGTTCCAGATTTGGTTCATTTAGAAAAAGTTGGAGACAGTAATTTTAATTAGGGATACTGTAATTTTAAAGTGAAAAGTTTTAAGTATAATTAAACCATATCAAAAGCATAAATAATACTTTCTTTTATACGGACGAGCGTATAAAACTGTCCAGCCGATAACTTTGTGAGTTCGTTTTCATAAGTTCCCCCGTGATGCCGCGCTCCCTCCTTAATTAATTAAAGGTAAATGAAACGGACATTCCCCCTGTTATTTTTTTGTGATGTTGTATTATTCTTTTCACTTCCTTAACGAAATACCGCTTCGTTTTTAAATGTAAATGTACTGATTCTCTTAATTAATGTTCTTAATGTATTACATGTACGAGTATGAAGAGTGATGAATGCTGAGGAAGCACGTCAGTCCTGTAAGCGTAGAGATATTCGGTACTCGGTGCTGTCAATTTGTCATCCCTAACATCAATTCTCCTTTTTCTTGGTTCATATACGACGGGGCGTGGATGGTTGTAAACTAAGTCCAGTACGACCATCATTTGACAAAAAAACTGTGTGGTTCATGTAGAAGGAACAAAGTTTCAATTTTGTTAATATTTATATTAATTGTAACTTTTTATAATTTATGATTTATTATATGAATGTAAAGCTACAGACGAAATTTCAAATTAAAAGTGTGTTAACAAAAATGTTAAAGATGCAGAAATATGGAACTAAAGGATGAAAATAAAAGTACCCAGATAAAGGGGTTATGTAATTAGGTACTGAAGATCTACGTAAGCATATTTCTCCTTCACCTGAGTCTCGCGCGAACGATAAACATTTAACGGTTAAAGGAATATACTGACATGGGAATTCAAGCAGTTTTTAATTGAGGTAGGAGTAGGATTAATAACAAAATCCGAAACTATACCAAGAAGCCGGAAATAGTTTCCGACGCGGGGTAAAATTAACACCCGATGCGATAACAACCTCGTTTGTCGGGATCCGAGACACTGATCATAATTTTGTAAGTCACGCACGTTTGCAGGTCCAAAGTGTTGCAGTCAAAAGGTCAAAAGTGTGAATTGTGTTGTTATCTAACACTACAAGTAGTATTTTTTCTTTAGATCTGTGGTCTTAGGAATCTCATGTAAAAAATTATGCACCTGGAGTAAAAAAGATTAATAGACTACTTTGATGGTTAAGTGGTTACCAGTATCACTGCCGATCGGGAGGTCTCGGGTTCAAATGCTGGATCGGGTACTACTGGATTTTTATAATTTAGAAATTCTAGTAGCGACTCGCAGTCTGGATCTGTGCCCGGTGTATAGCAATAGGCTCACCACCTATTTCATGAGACTTAAACGTAACTAGTGAAAGGTGGAAGTGTACTACACGCCTCTGCCTATCCTTTCGGAGTATAAAATATATCTTTCCTTTCATTTCTATGAATGCTTACCAAAGTTTTGAATAAATAACCGATTTCTTGGAAAATGATAACCCTTAACCCAAACGTTTAGTATGTACTCATCCCAATTCTTAATGTCATAATAACTCCGCTTTCCACTACCGTCTTAAATGCACATTCCTAAGCAATTATGTTTTATTATAAGGGCATGACCGCTAGTGATAAGCGATGTATACGGTTCTGTTAAATGAAGCAGGAGAAATTACTGTAAAGTACGTAATTCCTGCAAAGAATTTCCGAGTTGGTTACGATTAGCCTTAATAATAATAATAATTGCTTTATGGAAATTATTTTTGACACGCAAAATTTAAACTATGTAAAATTGTACACATTTTTGTAATAATGTTTGTGTTTGTAATACGTGCTGGGTATTTAGTAGATAACTTTAAGTAACATATTTTTGTAACAGTAATATGCGCTCGAGAAAATATGATATGCTTCTGGCTCCACGTTTGGGATATGAGAACTGTGAATAACAGAATAACATGAATGCTGCATATGCATGAATAATATGTTTCCATAGAAATTCTAAAGTAAAATGATTACCCGATAAGTACCTCCTATCATAATAGCCCTTAAAATTATGCAATAACAATATAATACTCAGCTAAGGTCTCGTAAATTATTCCCTAAACGGTGTCCGGCTTTTCTCCTGTGTCCCTGTCCTTTGTCGAAGGTACAATAAAATTTTATCCCGGATACCTATTCGCAGTTACCTTTTATTATAATGTTGCAGATGCTATCCGTACTTCTGAGTTGCCTATTGTTGGTCCGCATAATGGACCCAACCTTTTTATTCCGGAGATTTTGCAGCCTTCAACGGCAGGGCTGCGTCCTTACGAAACCACCACAGGCGGTTATCGAGCTTGTCGCTGAGTATTACAGACTACATTGCCGTAATAGATACTCAGCGCGTTATGTACACTAACGTTGCTTATTGTACGTTATGACGCGTTAAGAATCGTTTTCGTATTGCGATTATTCTCAAATTTTCCGATCACGACGCAATGGATTGGACTCAATGAGTTTGTTTCGTTTTCCTTAGGTCTTATATTATTTATATAGATATCTGTACAAACTATACCTAAAGTGCGTACGTACAAAAAAAAAGTGTAGCATTATTATTTATATATATCTTATGTAATCGCGCAGGTGTAATGTGAGTATACACTAAAATATATAATTTCAAATGATTTCAATCGTTACAAAATTTGAACCAAATACATATGTGTTTACATTTCGTGCCCCCACCATATAGAGCATCCTACGTCGCTTCAAAGGATCCTGTACCACATCAAATATCCTATATAAATTATAAAGTACCATATATCACTTACAAAGTATTCAAAATGTAACATATAGATTTCCTATCTCACTTATAATTTATTCTACGTCAATGAATATGTAGAAACACTTGTACCCTGCTACGGTAGCAGATAGCAAGCGATGTGTAAAGTATAACGACCTAACACGATGGGTGATTGCTAATAACAAATTTCCACAAGAGTTTCTGGGTTTCAGAGAGCTTGTAAAGCAATCAATCCCAGTAGTAATCATCACGTCCTTGTATCTAAAGCTCATCAGAGGCCCTCGCTGAAGGCGTGCAGTTGAACATTTAGGGAAATGATCCACGCCCATCAGACAACGTAAAGTGTTTCCAACTTACGGTATTATCCGACTTTGAAACTATTGTGATGTAAAAAGTCACCATTTGCTAAATACGCAAGTTCGATTTATAAATCACCGCATAGTAAGAGTAAAAACCTTTCGAGAACCTCATTAACTTTTTTCTTAAGCAAGTTCGGAACGTAAAAACATACCGCAGCGAAGCCTTAAAAATAAATATAAAAGAAAACGGTTTAAGTAATTTAACAAGTAACATTTTAGGGGTGAATCCTTTTCGTAGAAAGCCGCGGCCTGTTTTATTTTTTTAGTACAAAACTTAAAACGTTGGTGGATGTATCAATCAAATATAAAAGCCGACGCCTCGAGCGATATACGCTGGCAGATAGGCCGCACCCCTGCTTACGTTGCTACGATTCAAGTCATGAAATAAGAGCGTATTTGCTGCAAGCAGCAGTCACTATGTTCTTTTATTCCGACTGCAATTATGTGATATAAAAATATTCAAAAATACTTCCATGTTAATGGTACTAACGTAAACCTCACGAATATCAAATCTTTTACTAATAAAAAAAATCTAAATATGTAACTTCAACGCAATTACTATTTTTAGTAGTTTGCAATAGTTTAGCTAAGCTTCTAACCATAAAATAGTATTATTAAGAATTTTATATTACTTATATTCATTACTTATATTCATTTATTAAATTAGTCCCCATAGTGGTTGGCAAAGACTATAAGCTTCTATTGTTTACCGTCCTGAAAAATGACTAACGTTCATTAAAGTCAACACATGCGATTTTTAAAACTACTTTTGACATGATCTTCTTTTTTCTTATATTTTATCTATATTGTATAACTGACACTGACAATCACAGTTCGCTTGTTACTTGTACCATACCAAGTTCTATTGCTCACAGCCCTAATCAATACCTATCGTCTGTTATTTGCCGACTTGACGTTTTTATTAAATAAACGTCAAGAATACCGGACATATCTACGATTGGACGTGTTCGTAAGTGAAGAGGGATATTAAATGGACTGACGGACAAACAATATTAGGCTACATGGGAACAAACTTTTCTGTAAGTATCCAGTAATTGAATTGTAACTAATAAAGGAAATAGTTATAACTAAAGAAGAGTCACTCAACATATTCTCTTCCTACATGAATTTAATCGTCGGACGGTAAAGTTAGTTATAAGTCTTCTATACGTACACAAATTTAAAAAAAACAATGATACATTAATGTATCACATGACGTAATGTATGATAAAAATATAAACGTCTAAATTACTCTATCGATACGCTGATAGTGGAGCAGAACATTGAAAACATTGTTATAGACATGGAAATGGGCACAGCGGTAATGCTTACGAAAACATCCCTTGAGGTCGGCTGCTACGACTAACAAAAATAATGGCCATAAAAACCAAGCCCACAGATACTATAGATAACCATAAACCTTGCTATACACCAACTACAAAAATAAAAAATAAAATGTTTTACTAATCAGATGCAGAATCTCAAAAAACAGACATGAAATCACATCGTTATTACAAACAAATTAATCTTTATATCTCTGTTATAGTGTATTTCAATCTAACATGTGCGTCAGATAAGCTTTTTCCCATGGATTGTATGTACCTCCAGTTAAGTCGTCGGGTCCTGCGTCACCATCCAATTTAGCACACTAGGTTAATCCAGGATATAAACCTTACATTAATAACGATATAATATACGCGGCTTCCCTCGTCATTTACCTCAATATTATTGTAACAGACAATGAAAGGCCTCCACCGACTTCCGTAATAGAACGGAAGTAATTTGAGAAACAATACTAATAATACATCGGAAAATTAATATAATATGGTCATCTTATCTGTACATATGTTGTCTAAACAGCCAGCATATATGATACTAGCTGTGCCCGCGACTTCGTCCGCGTGGATTTTTTTATTTAGAAATCAAGAAGCGCGGCAAGGTACCTAGCAGCTATCGACACTGTCGCCCTCCCCCGCCTCACCGCGCCGTACACTGCACGCCCGCGCCGTGCGCGCGTGGTATCATTATTTATTATTTTAAAAACTTTAATAAATCTTTATATATTGGTTGAAATGAAATACTGTCAAGGGCGATTATGTTCAAAAATAAGTGCCTGTGATAAATAACTTATTCATTTGGATAAGGATTAATATCATGTTTATTAAAACA
>DWFV01000292.1:0-15484 GCA_018246775.1 Parelbella machaon machaon
TAAACGTAACTGGTGAAACGTGGGAGTGTACTGCACTCCTCTGCCTACCCCTTCGGGGATTACAGGCGTGATGTTACTATTATTAATAAATAACATAAACTACTTTATATTCTAGAGGTTCCTTTTTATTCATTGATTTTAATTTTTATTATAGATTAAAAAACAAACAAAGTTACTTTATGTTTAAGTGTCAATGTAATAAATGATTCCTATATATTTTATACACGCTATTTATACGTACCATGAAAGGGTGTTGCGTTTTACATACAGTAGAAATCAACATTGAATAGACTGGTGCGTCAAACCTCAAACGTTCAAAGGCGTGGCAACATTATGACCCTTTGAGTACGACTCTTTATTAAGCTATTCATCAATATTATCAACCCTTTTATCGTTCCATTGTTGGACACGAGCATCCTTCAGAACGATCAGGTTTAAGTACATACGCAACCAGGCTGCCCAAGTGCAGGCAAAAATACGTCATAGAGAACTATCGAGAATGAATACAGAGAAATATAGAGAAAATCGTCATAGAGAAATATCAATAAGAGTTTTTTTTTTCGTACTGCTTGCCTTTCCCAAAAGTCATCTCTATATTGAGCAAGTTAACATTATGTTAAATAATAAGTAAACCGAAAGATTAGGCAAGTCTTCCTGTCGAGCGCTGTGAACAGTCACGAATTTACACACAATACGCGAATGTGGCCTTCCAAATGAAAAATATATAATGATTCTCTCATTAGTATTAACACAACGTATTAAATGAATACAAAGTGTACCTGAGCTACATTATAACAACGGAAAATAATAATAATTACAATATACTAAGAATTATTCCTCTCATAGTTTACGTTATTCATATGTTCGTAAATACGACAAAGAAACGACAATTCCTCTCATAATTAATGATATTCCTGTGTTCAAAGATGCGACAATAAAGGAATTTTTCCTTTGGCACTTCTATTGTCGTTGATGGTATAGTAAAATAATTACTCTCAATGCTAATAGTATTCCAATTTTTGTAGATAAGACAATAATAAAAATAAGCTTGTTTTAAAGTCATAATTGCTGGTATTCCTATTTTCATAAAGACGAGAATAAAAGAATTACTCCTATCAAGATTAAGTTTTCAATCCTATTCTCATAAATACGACGGAAAATATTAAAAATGGTAGACATTGTAGTATGGTTTGGAAAATGATAAATAAATTATATATTAAGTGTGTAAGCGTATTTTAAAAATAAAATTCAAAAGCTGTTATCTTAAAATATGTATTAAAGTATCAAAATTTATTTATAGTTATATTATATGCTTTAACTTAGATGGGAGGATTATGAAACTGCCTCTGACTAATTTTGAATCCAAATTCAAATTTATGTACATAATTGCTAGACAGTTGTTCAATATAGTGAACTAAATATAAATCGAAGAAACTTCTTTGTTATAATTACAATAATTATTTGAACTTAATACTCAGACTAACAATACGTATTAAGTGTTAGAAATTGGACACCAAAGTCATCGTCTAGAAATATTCGTATAAGAGACACTTTTTACGGTTCGTAACTATTGCTAACATTCGAAAGAAAATTTCAAATATATTGTACTGTTTCTTTTTTATTAACACCTACATACGAACACTGAATAAATTTAGATTATATGTCATGGACGAAGGGCAGTTCTGTTGTGATAAATTAAAGAAAATTAATCTGAAGAGATTTATCACTGTAAAATGTGGCCTTAAGATATATGTAGGTTACATCATCGGCCTTTAATACGTGTTTTATACTGCTTCGGCCATACACATATATCTGGGATACTTAAAATTAGGCACCACGCTCTATAGTTATCGCCTACTAAATTTTTTTTACATAGAATAATAAACTTCATTTGAAAAGAGAACTCCGTGCCAATAATCATAAATCGAAGTGCCAGAAAGTCGGCTCGGAAATAACCGGAGTTTATTTATCCATTGCGTTTCTTTATGGCTGGAATTTTATAAGAAATTAATTACCTTTTTACTGTACATGATTACTTTCATTGATTTATGATTAGATCGTTTAATATAAATCTCTGTTTCTTATCGATGATTTATTCGGTTTTAAATAGGTAGGTACTGGTCACTAGCGAGACCCACTGGAATATTCTCACTGGAAGTTTAGGAAGCTTTCATTCCACTTATTGTTAGAAATCCAAATTCAAATCTTATGTTATAACTATATCATTATTTAAAATCAGAAGTTAACTTGATTTGCTGCCGTTATATATTTTTCTATATTACTATTTTGTGACCACGGAAAATCGAAACTGAGTATTATTTTCGAATACGAATTAATATGTGGCTCCAACGCAGGATGACTTATTACTTTGAGAGAATAAAAAAGAGGCCAAGGCAACATAATTTGCAAGACCCAATTCCTTTTTTTGATTATTCCATATTTAGCCCTACTAATGCGTTATCGTGCACGGGCACACACACACACACACACACACATATATACTAATACATACTACATATACCACACTATACATACATAGCAAATATTACAACACTGTTTCGTGAGATAGTAATTTAAGAAAATATTGATAATAAAACAAATAAGAAATGGACATCCGTATGTACATGAACACATAATCTGAAAAAATATCATCTTTTTTCGGCGCAGTCGAGCGTGATCATGTAAAATCTAGCGATATATTATTAACATCTATTTTACTGTAAATTCCCAGTAAAGAAAAAGAAATTAAGAGTGATGAATGTGGAAAAAGGAGGAGGTCTGCAAGGTTAGAGATCTGTAGCATTTCTGCTTTCTGCTTACACCGTAAGAGATTTGGCGTGACTACATGTATGTACGTAATTTCCAGTTTATTTTCCATATTTCACAAAGTAATGTACAATCTGGAACTATCAACAATGCTGTCTACGTTTAATTCAGTGTGTGCCAGCTGCTCAGAACACGACGAGTGGTACTAGGCACTGGCAACTTAAAACGATGCAATCAACTCCGTACGCTAGCCGAGTTAATTGTTGATTGAAGTCCGTCAACGGTTGCCTACTTACATCAGGTAGTTCGATCTAATCCACCGCGTCGCACGCTACGATGTAACCCGCAAAAATCGACTAGACACATCTCTATACTTACGCCAACTCAGCGACCCGAATTGGATCTTGACCTCCGATACTAAAGGTCGTCATATTTTCCTGTATTGAACTGCTCTTTGTCAATTAGCTAATTGGAGATATTTCAGGTTTAGTTTTGTCTTTTTGGTACATCTCTATAATGACGTAATAACGAGACACGTAGGTAGCGCAGGCGAGTGCGATAGCCACTGGCAAGTACATAGGTTGATAGTGGAAAGGCAAGCGCATTTCTCACACGTACCAAGTTGATTTCTGCTTGTTGTACTTCTAGTGTGAATGGAACTATAGAATGTTCTCGTTGTCTAAAAAAAACAAATTTATAGCTATCTTGGGATATCTCCAAACATGTCTGTCTGATCCTAGGCTCTGGTATATGGTAACCACACGTTCGAAAAATTACCCCCGTATAAATATATACTTAGGTAAATAAATATATAATTTTATACACTCAGACACAGAACATATACTTGTGTTCGTCAGACATAAAATTGTCTTTGTTGAGATCGAACCCGTGACCCAAGATCAGCAGGCAGGCCAGTATGTTTAATATATATTATGACATTTCTAAAAAAATCGTTTCAAAAACAAACTGTTTGTGAAGGAGATACTAATATAAGCCTCCATAATAGCCAATGCTTTTCGGGAACGCTGAGGCCTTTTCAATAACTGACCGCTAAACGCATCCTTATATGTACATAGGTACCTGTGTAACCTAACTACGTAAATGTGAAACTTAGTGTGTATGTATTTTACTCTTTCAAAATGGCTGGACCTATTTAGATGTAATTTATGACCATAGACTATGGCCCTGGAATTATACATAGGCTATTGTTAGTAGTAAAAATAGCCAAAAGGTGGCGCTGTTTTATAACAACAGATTGCGCTAACAATAAGATGTTCAATTATACAAGGTAATTTTTACTGGACAGTTCCTTGGGATAACAGTTAGACAGTTGTTTGCCAAGAATCAGTAGATTAAAACCGATCTTCACGAGATTTTACAATACATTTTTTCTAATTTTAAGTCGCAGATTGAGCGTTGTGAAATTTATTGATATTGATTTTTAAAGAATAATTATAAAATTTCAAACTTAACGCCCAACAATGGAGACGAAAATTGCAGATAGTTATTTTATATACACGTTAAAATGTAAAGAAAAATCTTTGTATCCCATTTTAAGAATGTTGAGCTCACAGAGAAGTATGAGATTTGATAGTGTTTATAACAGGCGTGCAAAAAAAAAACAAAACTTTAGCAAGATAATGACTTAAATTTAATTAAACAAAGCTTTTATTATTTGTGGTCATAAAGTCAATGTCGAACACATAATAGTGCTCAGACAGTAGGACAGAGTTGAGATATATGGAATGATATGACATACGAGCCGTAATAACGTTAAAAGTTAATAATAGAATGAATTATGGTCGAATTTTGTTCACGGCTACCTCTAACATATTTTTTATATGTTCTAGTGGTTACCAGTAAATACCTATATATAAAAAAGTGTGTTACGTTAGTCACGGTCATTTGCAATAAGATAAAGGCTGAACTTCACAAGTATGAAACCGCATGTGGTGTAATTTAAGACATGCGGTGTGCATTTCTGAGGATCGTGAAAAATGACTGTCTCCTTGGTCGAGTGGTTGCGAGCGCGACCGTCGATCGGGAAGTCCTGGATTTAAGTCCCGGGTCGAGAACTATAGAATTTTTCTAATTTTGATTTTCTAGTAGAAATTTCTGTTAATGGCTCGGACTCTGTTTCTGCGCCTGGTATTTGACAATAAGGTCACAACGGACAACCTATTCCATTGTGGGACGTAAACTTAACTGGTGAAACGTGGCGGTATTCTACATTCTTCTGCTTACTCCTTCGGCGTTACATTCTACAGGCGTTATGTTAGGTTATGAAAAATGACCTAATACCTGATACTCCATAGAAGTCGCTGCATTAAAACGATTCGAAAGATTAAGTTATTAGGAAGGCAATTGACTAATTAGATATGACTAACAAAAATGTGTTTTTCATATTATAATGCAAGCTCCTTTATGAGGTAGGCAGAAAGCATCGAATACTAAATATATCTATCTTTTCAGACCTAATATGCTTCTTCTAAACTCATCACTCTCTTCATACACGCACGCCGCTTACGGAGACTTCTGACTCCCTCATCAGCCAGTATGTGACCTATTTGGTCAATATAGATATAATATTCTAATAATATTTCTAAAATATAAAACCAAGAGTATATAGCTAGTGTTAACTTATTAAACATTGAAATATAGTGTATAATATGATTGATGATATCGATATTTGGTCGATAGTCCTGTGAGATCACTCTCTTATTTTAAAAAATGAGCTCAACGCTAAAATTTCAAATTTCATGTTCAAATTCGTAAACAGTTATCATCACTTCTAGTGATCTCTTTCAATCTATCTTCAAATCTTTTCCATCACAGGAATCTTAATGGAGAATATTTAGAAACCAACGGCACGTAAGATGTTCATAGGTTATATATTTTTTGGTCAGAACTTCCCCTACCGCAAGATAGTATTACTTAACCTTGATTTTTTTACTTTCTACTTGCAGAAATGATGTTAAGCGTTAGTTAAAATTAAAGGAAATGTCGATTTAAAATAAATTACATATTATCTTTGACTGATAATGAGTAGTAGGAACATAAAAATGGCAATAATCTTGATTGAAAAATGTCAAACCGGCAAGCACGTTGACTATTGTTAAACGTCAACCGACCGACTGGTGTTACCTAAAATGGGAGAGAGCATGTTCCGACGCTTCGGAAATGTCCAGAAAATGGCTGATGAATGAATTAAATCAAAGTTACAAGTGCGTACAAATATACCAAATTATAGATATTTTAAAAGATTTTACGTACACGTAACATCACGCCTGTAATCTCGGAAGGAGTAGGTAGCGGAGTGTACTACACTCCCAGGTTTCACCAGTTATGTTTAAGTCCCATGAAATAGATGGTGAGGCTATTGCCTTACACCGAGCACAGATTCAGAATCCGAGGCACAATTAGAAATTATAAATTAGAAAAATCCCATAGTACCAGACCCGGTATTTGAACCCAAGACGTCCCGAACCCCCCGATCGGGAGTGGAGCTTGGAACCACTCGACCAACGAGGCAGTCAGAAGATTTTATGGTAATTAATAATTACTGGTAGATTTGGCTGACTTTTTCCGCCCAAACATATGCCTGCATTCTTCAAACGAGTGCAGCAAATTTTCTCGAAGCCTTTTGTTCCCGCATTCTTTCATTTTATAAAACACAAACACAAAAATTCAAATAAGTATATAGTTTATAATATAGTTTAGATATTCACATAAAGAGTATTTACTTGACCATATTGGTTAGTTTTTTATCTTATTTTCCTCAGTTTATATTCGTCTAAATCGCCTGCAGTGACCTACAATAACACAAATAGAGCGACTGAACATATTTTGTAAACAGTTTCTAAGCCAAACATTATGTACACTGTGTTTATCAACAAGTGTCTATTATTTCTGCTGACAATAGCTTAGCCTACAACTATTTCTGCTGGCAAGTAATATTAACTACGCGCCCGAATCTATGGCAGACCAAGGCATACGGACATTTATGTCTGAGAAATAAAAATAGTAAATTTGTATGAATATAATTTTGATCTTCATGAGTTATTTAGTCTTTATTATTAACGGTATCGTTGGGTTGCAAAGGTTGAACTTAATGCCCAATGGTTCCTCTACCAGTCCACTCAAGTCTATTCTACTTATATATGATATAAATATTATTATTTTTATATACATAATTACCATTTTATTTTAACTTTACTTTGGGATTTAACACGAAATAGGTAATAAACTAACTGTTAGACAATGATAATGTTTTAATATGATTATGCAATAACGAAGCTATGAATGATTTTCCCTATTTGAATAAGGACCAATATATCCCACGATAGGTTTTACCTTAACGATTTAGAAGATTGAGGAAAAGAAATATTGTATACCTACCTGTAAGTGTCAGAAGCAAGCAAATCATGCATTGTTACAGACAGGTACATAATATGTGTAGATAAAGCTATAGATTTTTCTTTTTAACGTTTTGAAATACGTGCTGCGACAAATCTATGTGTCTTCGCCGTATATTCTATTGAATATAGCATAATTGTATAGTTTAGCGTAACATTGTTAACATATTATGTACTTTTCTGTATCATTGCAACAATATAATCATAGAGCAGTATAATTTCTCATTCTTTCATACACGTACATTTGTCATTCCCACAAGTAGGTATAGCTCCACAGTAAGTGCAATAATTTTTGGCCTAATAGATTTTTGCAATGTATCAACAATGACAAGATCTTCCATTACTGCATGATGATGATGATCAATAATATGATCATTATCTTGATGCTTCTGTTGGGCGCAAGTCCCATTCAGAGACTTGACTTGAAGATTTTAATAAGCTAGTAGGCTTGACGTCGTTCCTGAACTGATATTAAAGCAAATTTGTATTAAATAGAATGAAATTATCCATTTAATATATGTATATGCTAATTATAACACAGTCTTAAAAGGTTAAACCAAGAGGTGATAGTCTAATTATTTACAATTCAGCTCTCGAATTGGGAATTTCGTGGTTAAACCCTTTTCTTACAAAATTATCCATCTGTCAAATTTAACTTCGAAGGAAAATATCTTGAGGAACCTGCACACATTAGATCTGCATGTTGTCTAAGGCATGTGAAGTCTACCAACTCGTACTTAGGAGCGTTGCAGACTATGACTATAAATCCTCTCATTCTAAAGGAGATCTGGGTCTACAGCGGAACGATAAAAGAATTGATGATGATGGTATAAAATTGACATGTAAATAAAGATTTACTACCTATATACATATACAGAATGTGCTGAAATGAATAGATAATCTATGGCATCCTTTAACTGCGCTTGGCAGATATTGTGACTAATCAGAAAATTGTCTAAGGCAGATCATGGCAGTATTTATCAGAATAATAATGTCTCATCGCATTTCATTGCTAATTTTGGTAATGTACCGTTGCATTGAAATGAATTACATGTAAGTTCAACGGACACATTTTTAACCTTATTTTTAAAAAATAAGGTTAAAAATGTAAGGTTAAATTTATATCAGTTTCCCCGTTCCTACATTAATAACTCAATTTTGTCAAAAATAAAATTCTTCCGATCACAACTATTTGGGCTAAAAGTATTTTAATCGTTTTTTTTTTGACCATCCGTATTTCTTCGGATTTTTTTTGGTTTAACGATTTCCCAAAACGTTTTTACGATTGGATTTTATTATGATGGAAATATTCCAAGATTCAAGCGTTAAATAAGTGTGGAGTGAATGCTCTTTTTATTGCAACTTACTAAAAATAAACATCAATAAAAGAGGTTTTATTTATTAGGTCGCCGACACACTCAAGTCGTGTAATAATAATGATCTGTGTTGCTGTACACAACACATTCACGACGAGTTAAGTATAAGTCGATACATCAGCTTGGGTTATCGATAGAGGTCAAAACGGAATTTATAAATAAAGTAACTTATTCAGGCGACTGGAACTAAAAACGGAATTAAGCTAGACGTGTAAGCAATGAAATATTATATTTATTTTAGTCCTACTGAACTGTAGTATGTACATAAATACATTTCTCATATTAACGTAACATCGCACCAGTAATCCCCGAAGACAGAGGAGTGCAATCCACTCCCATGTTTTGCCAGTTACGTTGACTTCCAACTATGGAATAGATGGAGAGCTTATTGCCATAAACTTAGCGCAGGTCCAGACTCTACACTGAGACACTACAAGAAATTTATATATTTATCTTATTATATATATGTTATCATGTTTTAAATATTTGCATTTAAACATATTTCTCCATATTTTAATTTAAAAAAAATATGTATTTTAATATACATAATTTGAAATCCAGTACACAAGTCTTAACGGTGATTAATTATTTTTTTCCTTTTTGCATCACGTATATTTTTTTACTTTGCTTATAATCCAAATCTCGATTGGTGAAAAATGTATAGACATTAAGTTAACCCTTTGTTATCATTGCTTATTAGTTTAAAATGTAGGATAAATAAATAAAAGTTACATTGTACTCTACTATCAATGAATAGTGACAACTTTGATAACTAATTGTCTTTACACATTGGAGAGTTTTAAATGTTTATTTGTTGTTGATACCTACAGTTAAATAAACGAGAACTTAAACTCGCTGATAACAAATTAGAATCACGCCGAGTCTCTTATGCGGTAGTTAGAGAACGCAAAATGCCAGATGTCTCTGTTCTTACGGACCTGATGTTAGGTTCGATATAATCATACATTTGTTAATAACGTTTATTTATAAATAATGTATTAATTTTTTTATTTTATCGTTCTGCTGGAGGACATGGGTGTTCTTTCAAAATGAGAGGGTTACGGCCATAGTATACCATGTTGGCCGCGTGCGGGCAGACTTCACATGCCTTAGAAAACATTTTTGGCTGTAAGGCGTGCAGATTTCCTTATAATGCTGTTCTACACAGTTAGAAATAGTTATTTCATTTTAAGACACACATTCTTATGCAAACAGTTGCACGTCAAGATTTGAACCCAGGACCCCCTGAATGAGAAGCAAAATTTTAAATCATATCATTGCTATAATATAATTATTGATCAGATACATAAATATATATTACTTTTCATGACGTTCACTTCCATTCTGATTTTCATAATGTATAACATACATATATATTAAACAGTATGTATAATGGTTTTGCGCGCGTTAATTTAAAAAATAAATATTACTCAAAGACATTTCAAACAACTTGGCATTTTACATATAAAAACGTAAGTTCGAAGAATTTGGATCTTATATATATGTATATGTAATATGGAAATATTGGAGTCTCATGGACTCGAAATAGGACTCAATATACCATTATTGAGTCCTATTTCGAACTCCATAGGGTCACAACATGCCGGTTCTCAACAATAAACTAGCTTGATGTCGATTCTATTGGCAGGACAGTTAAAGTTTGTTAAGTAATCCTAATTATTGTGTAAACTTGTTAAATATACGTACATATAAACGTATTAGGCGCTAAAGCAATTGCTAATATGTGTTAATACATTTTAAATCATCAACATTGACAAGTTCGTTTACAACATTAAAGTAGAGTTATAAAATTACCATATTTAATTTTTATTTTCTGTGCATATGTCCAGTTATTATTTGCGCTCATGTTTAGATAACATACTATAATACGTGTAAAATGATTATGAAATCGTGTTTTAGTTCTTTATTGCCTCTTAATATACATCATTGGCTACTAGTGTACCAGGTAAATATTTATAAATTAGTATTTTTAAACTCTATGTTAAATTAAAAAGAATGTCTCATTACAAAAATCCGCACGCTAAAACTTCGGTACAAAAATAAGCCATAGCCAATTAATGATAAACGCACATATATATGTACATGAGCATAGGGAATAAATGTCATTTCCCGGAAAGCGGGATATTTTTAAGTGCGATAGTATTGCTTATTTGACATGTATGGATACATAAATAACATTAGTAATGAGGCTAGCTGATATTGTCCCCAGTACCTCTGTTCCAATGGTCGACAGTAGATAAGCATGCCTGCAGTGACAATTCGATGCCTAGACAGGGAACTGAGGACTCAAATATAATGGCAAAGATGCGGTTTTTGCTTGCGGTTTAAATTCAATACAGAAAATGATATTGTAACTTTTATTGTCTTTGGTGTAAATACGGTATAATGATTAAAAAAATATTAATCTAGGGGTATGAAGTCTGCCCATCAACACTTGGCCAGCATGGCAGATTATAGCTTTAACCCTCTCATGATGAAAAGAGACTCGTGTTCAGCAATGCAACGACAAAAGATTTGATTATAATTTAGTTGCTAACCGCGGCGAGCGGCGGTCGCAATTCGACTGAAACTCATTTTTTTACTTCGAACGTTATTGCGGTTCTTATGTCAGATAGTATACTATTATAAATATATGCTCTGTGTCACTCATAGACTATAGAATATAAAGTATTTTGGCTCGCTGCGCTTCTCTATATAAACATTAACTATCCTACCAAATTTCACACCACCAGTGCACAATATCACTACATAGTATAAAACAAAGTCGCTTTCCGCTCTGTCTGTGTGTCTGTTTGCTTAGATTAAAAGCTTAAGAAAAAAAGCTTTTGCAAAAATAAATATTTTATTATATGCAACTAGCTTTTGCCCGCGGCTTCGCAAGCGTTAAATTCGGAGTAAAACAATTCCCCTTTCCTTATCTTTACCGTGAAGATTTCCTGCTATCTTTGGAATATCTAAATTCATACACTAAATTTTTACTTATTTACTTTTTACATTCTTACCTACTTATTTTATTTTCACAATTAATATACTACAGAATGTCTTTACATACAATTGACTGTAAACTGCTTTTCCGGGCAGGACGACGTCTGCCGGGTCCGCTAGTTATGAATAAATTTACATTAAGTAAATGGCTAGTGTAGGTATCCTTATTATTGTACTATCACAATCAGCTAATGAAACAATTTAGGTGTGAATATTCACCATGCTAACGATAATGTGACGGTGGTGGCAGTGAGGTGTGAGGTCATGGCTGATAACCCAATGAAATTCGACATAATTTGACCAACATATTTTGTTATGCCACGGCAGGCAACGGCACCATGTCGGGTCCCCGCGCGCGCCGCTCCGGGCGGCACGCGCGGGTGCCGTTCACGGGCGCGCAGGCGGCCGCGCTCGAGGCCGCCTACGCGCGCGCGCCCTACCTCGCGCCGCCCGCCCTGCGCGCCCTCGCCGCCGCCCTGCAGCTGCGCGATGACAGAGTGAGTTTGTAGAGCCGTTTGAAGAATTATGACTTGTACACGTGACTGCGTTATAAAATACCTCAAGTGGAGTGTTCAATATGAAGCTTAGTGACGGGTACAAAGAAGTTTGATTTAGAGTGTGTTTGTTGTCCTAGTTTTAAAATTACACGGCTGCTTCACACTGTCGCCAATTTGTCATACATTTTTCAATTTAAAAATACATCCCTGTTCCTATAGGTCAGGCTTTGCTAGTTTAACATAAGATGGCTGTTTGTGGAGATGTCCCAGGGTATTTAAAAAACTTTAAATAATAAAGTTGTGCTAAGTCGCCTCACACGTCGATTTTCATTATCTTTTCAGCGCATGTACGCCTTCTCTACCATGAAGGTCGTGTTAGAAGTTTCGATTCAGTATCTCATAAGATTGCTATAAAAACTTTCAGATATTAGATATTTAATGAAAATTGTGCAAACCCAACCTTTCATTTAAAAACCTGCCTATATGGTATGTAATTAAAAGAAACGTATAAATATGGCATTTAATCTTTTCTATCTGAAACAATTATACAGTTGGCTTATGTGCTTAGCCGGTGCGAAAACATAACTTACATAAGGAACGTACATACATAAGAAATAAATAACGAAAGAAAAGACCCAGGTCGTCTCTCATTCTGAGAGGTAGACGGTCTCCGTACAAATTTATCTGTCACTACTGGGCGGTAGTAGCAAAGAGCTAGGCCTAATGGCTTATACCTTTTAATCTGCGATATTTACGAATGTCTAAGGACTTGTATAGCTTACCTTTTAGCTTGACGTGATTATCCGAGACAGCCTAGCCTAGCTCTTAGCTAAGCTTTATATACATGTTTTTTCAGATCAAAATTTGGTTTCAAAACCGAAGAGCACGGGATAGAAGAGAGAAGAATGGTAATATAACACCACCCAAGGCGGTGACGTTGCAACCCTCCAGCGCCTCGCGCGTGGCATCACCGGCGGGCTTCGCCTCACCCTGGGACCCATTCCAACTCACTGTAGGAAGTAACATAGGCGCTAGTGTCTATAGATTGAGAGACATGGACTCAAGAAGCACTTGCGGCTCTAGTACGGCCCCCCGAGCACCCTACTCGGTCCTAAATTACAGTCAACACTCAGATAACATAAAAGATCCTACAAATGACAGCGACCGGTGCGACAGCCCGCTCGACGTCGAGACAGTGGACAGTTAGTGACTTACGTTATTCTATTTAAGTGTATTTTGTAATAAATTATAGTTAAATTGATTATTTAGGAAAGTTTCGAAGCTGTGTGCAGCTGAATTTATTAATTATGGAATATACTAAAATGTCAAGTGTTCGAGTGAATAACATACGAGAAATTTTAATCCAAAGTTTTCAGCAATTGACCAGTGATCAGGACCTCACCGCTCCACGAATGATCATATCGAATATTATGTAATCGACAGTTGTAAAATTCATATCAAAATCACTCATCATTTATTTTCCGTATAATCTTCATAAGTAGTCCGGATGTAAAAGTAGAATTTCTTTTAATATCGAATTTTTCATGTCGTTAGATTTAGCATAATATACTTACTTAATAATTCATCATCACCATCATCATCATCATGTCAGCCTCTTCCGTTCCACTACTGGACACAGGTATTTTCTCAATAATTACATGCTAAAAATATTAGACACTAACAGTAGATAGCAAATGCACTATGTTATGACGGAACTTACCGTATTGGTCGCAAGTCTTCCACATATTAGAAAACGAGCGAAATTCACGAGTGGGGTTTCCAATGCTGTAACCAGTTTCACAAAGAGGTTATCTCTGCAACGCGAAATATCACTTTGACACCTGATTTCATACTTTTGCCTCATATATTCAAAAAACATTGAATTCGATTTGTTTTAATGTGAATATGTATTTAGGAGGCGCTAGTAGTAACTACATCTATTAGAAAAACCATAATTATGTTCCGAGCCAAGGTTAAACACTTATAAGTCCGTGCAAGATTTCATGTATTTTACTTTTTATACTAATATTAGAATGCTTAACCTAATGTTGCTATACCTGGACGCCGGAAAAAGTCGTGGCTGAATAATATCAGGGAGTGGACAGGCATTACCTCTGTCGAACAACTCTTTCGCCTGGTCATGGATAGAGAGAGGTACAAGGTACTAACGGCCAACCTTCAGTAATGAAAAGGCACAATAAGAAGAAGAAGAGAGATTTTTGCCCATAATCGCCACGCTACGCATGCGGATTGGGGAGCGCAGAGCATTTCTTCTCGCTCTACTTCTCGCTTCTACTGCCCGGCGGCTGCTAGGGCATTTAATTGCGCCCACTCAAGCTGTGCCATACTGTGATCTACCACGTTACAGCCGCGATGTTATTTTACATACATTAGTACCGGTTCTCATAAATCTCATAGTGAATTTCATTACCAGTACGATCGTAATCAACGCATTTCACGTGTGTTGTAAGTGGCTTATTAAAGCTAAGTGGGGACTACAACTTATCGTTGCACAAATCCACATTTATTGTTATAAGTACAATCATATTAAATGACTCATTATGAACTAATAATACACACTTCAAACTGCACACGGTGTCATAGCGAAAGGGTTAGACCATGTGCTCACATGTGTTTTAGTGTTTAAAAGACAATTGGGAACCATTTTTGTTATAATAGTTTATTTTTATAATAAAAAAATCGGTAAATTTAGAAGCATGGTCTTATGTGTAATGTATTTATTTTCATACATTTAATATTCATGTACAGTTTTATACATATAAAGAATTATTTCAATTTTATTATTTCTGTATAGTCGCATCAGATTTCTTACGGGGTAGGCAGAGAGCATCGGGCGCCATATATTTCTATCCTGACAGATCTGGCTTGCTTGCTTGCTACTTGAATTACTTTCTTCTTAAACGTTAATAAATTATTTAGTATATTAAATTAAACTGATATTTGCTTTTTTATTTGCAGATACGTGAACGAAAATTATGTGTTTGAGTACAAAGTCTGATGAAATAAATATTATGACATATTTATGCGAAGTTAATATCACTTATAAAACAGTATTTCGGTAGTCTTCAAAGTAAATCAAATAATAAGAAAACAAAATGGAAAATAACAGGTAATGCCATTTTTGTTATATTTTTTGTTTATATTAATAAATTATAATATAAACTGGGTACTTTTATATTAAGTTGTATTAAGTTTCGGTAAAACCAGTTCAATATATAGTTTTACAACAGATTTACTTTAATATTTATTTGTATCTACTGTTGAATTTTGTTTTATAATTTTTTTAAATTTTAATTTATCATAGTTTTATTGTAGATACATATTTTCTATTTCTACAATTGAATTCTGTGTTACAATAGTTTTATTCTGTTGTTATATGTACCATTTCATTTAAAAATTAGAG
>DWFV01000293.1:0-15476 GCA_018246775.1 Parelbella machaon machaon
CCATCCTCATGAGCTCCCGCCGTTTCTACCCGCTATAAAGATTCTACTAAAAGAGACTTAATAAGCAATTGTTCACCCAGGCGAAGGCAGGGCGAACTTCTAATAAACTGTAAAGAACCTTCGAGAAAATCTTTGACTGACCGTTGTTCATGCATATTGCGCAGTTTTGTTTACTAAATAATTAAAAAAATATAGGACGTAAATCCTGTCTAACTCCAATCTTGACTATTGATGGAACTAACATGTAACCCTTAATATTTTAAAATATTTTATTACTGTCTCCCACTGTCTGCAATCAGAAATAGAATAAATAAAAGAAATATTTCTCTACTATATAAACACAACGTCATTCCGAATTTGAATTTTTAACCAACGGTTTTAGATTCAAGTTTAAACTTGGAATGTGGTAGCTTTGATGACGTAGTGATTCATTATTTATATACGTATAAAAATTTAGAAATTCTGCCATACGATCGCATTTGCAAATAACTTGTATCATTAAAAATATAATAACGTAATAACATCGAATCCGGCTCACAATTTCCTTATAAAGAACAAAATGTAAGAAGTATTTCAATAATAAATGCATTAACGTGAAGTACAGTTTACGTTGTATTGTTAACCTTATAAGTACAATTGGAGTTATAAAACTAATTGAGTCGTAAACTAAGTAGTGCCCATTTCTGTTTACTAAACGGATAAATTTCGAATGCTTGAAATGTTTTATTTTATTAAAGTAGTTATCCCAGCTTGATCAACTATTATAAGCCAATTAATATTACTAAATTTTTTTACGTAAACCTGCTAAGAAAAAACTCATCTTGTGAAAAAACTCGTCTCGTGTTCCACTCTTTGGCCAGCCGGTATTTTGGTACTTTTAAATATTTGGAATTTGTTGATTTTGACTTTTTAAAATGCACCATATTAAATTACCGACATATTTTTAAATTGAAGTAGTAATTGTAATTATGGTATTACCTCCGTGTTTTTTTCATATAACAATAATTAAATGTTGCACATCATCTAAAAGACGTAGGGGTCTATACCTAATTTTGAATTCAAAACAGAATACGCATTAACATAAACTAGGAGTGTAAACTTTTCTAATACTGGTGTTAGTCGACTTATGAATGCTTAAGTAGACAGTGTATAAACAGGGTTGCCATGTTATTTTAATTAAAATTGAGATTAAATCGAAAGGAAGAAGATCCACTTATACGTGCACGATATGCAAGCGATGGATATAAGTCCGGCAGACGGAACAAAACTACTCGTAGTTCGCCTGAATCATCATTTTGTTTTTTAAATATATTATAATATCTCATCATAATTATCAACACTTTTATTATTCTATCTTTGGTCACGGATATCCTCTTAGTATGGATAAATTTAACGGTATAGTATTAAAAAATCCATAATTATTTCATAAACCGTACTGTTTCAAATAAGGAAAATACACCTTTGCCCTACCAGAGTACCAGACATCAGTAGTCTTTGTCATATATACTATTACCAAATCACGTAGATTGCTCTCTGTTTACGGCTACATTTCTAAATGATCCAATTTTGAAGAGATCCGGACTTATATGTTACTATATTTTCCTCTTTTTGCTTGTTCTCAGTACAAAATTATTTCAATGATAATTAATTTAATTGTATAATAATACTCTTTTTACATTAATAACACTTTTTCGAGCTGTATGTTTACGCACCTGTTCTGACTGCTTCAAACTTAGGAGGTTGCAAAAATAGGTCCTGGTTCATGTATTTTACCTTTTTTAATTATTTAAAGTCATAGTTTATATAATCAAATTTTGCTCCAAATTAAATTACTTGATAATATGACTATAATTTTGTACCGAAAATTAAATGATAATATTGCAGTTACTTGCAATTTCTATGGGACCGAATGTAATTATCTACTAAAATCAATAAATATCTAAAAATAAAGATTGTAAAGTAAACTGATCGGAAGCAAGAACATGATTGCTAACCCTGAGTGCGGTTCCAATTAGGAACTAATCGATTGATGGATTGATTGATTGGGTATCTTTAATTAGACAACGGGTTGTTGATAAGCGGGGATAGGTCGCCGCGCGGGTTCTTGGAGCTCTGATACGGCTGATGCGTTAGCGCCGACTGCGTTGAGCAACGGATCGCGCGCCGCGCACTCGCGCGCATGCGCCAGCACTATCACACCAAACGCGTAAGCTCACGCGCGCACCAAAATAATAAAAAAACAAAAATTCACTGGTTGGCGCGCAAATAAAAAAGTGACAGGTCGTTAAATTAATTAATAACGTAATAAAAGCATCAGGCCGTTTCTCGGTCAGTTTATTAAAAAATAAAATTAGTGTTTGTGTAAATAATCTCTGTTACATTTGTTATTCTCAGCTGAGTCACAAATTTAACTCACGACTTTTATAAAGTATTAGGGAGCAGATTCTTCGACGATATTTTTATGTATAGTATTTCGTGACAATGGTGATATGATCATTTGTATAACATAAGGTTCTGGATTCCCTGTGTTGTGTGCTAGCGTGATGTGGTCACCATGCGGGTGGCTGGCGGACTGTTGCTGCTGCTGAGCGAAGTCCTCGCTCTCAACGTCAGCTTCATCGGCTTCAGCAATGTGGTAAATATAAATTGTTATATTTAACGTAACTTTGTACATAGAGACAATGTATTTACTCTACTCCAATGATTTTATTTCTCGCTAAAGGTATTTAAGTAGTAATGGAATAAGTTCATTAAATTTAGTTTGCAGAAACTATTACAAATCTTTCACCTTTTAACGTCTGCTGCTGGTATGGACCAGGAGATACCTTATCTCAGATTCTATCTGGGTTCTGTCACTGCTAAGCACTAGTGACAGAACTCGGGTAGAATATCAGTTTATTTTTAGACTACGCACAGGTGGGCCTCCGAAAATTTCTTGATCTATTAATTATTTGCTTATTACGAGTATATCTGAATGAATATGGAAGAGGCGCGTTAGGACTGTGGGGATAAAGGTGTTTGCATTCGGTCTCTGCCTACCCTGTAAGATACTTCGCGTGACGGTGTAATAAAAATAAATTTATATTGTTGCCTATTTAATTAGAGCGGTAGGCAAAGTGTACCGACACTAAAGCCCGATTAAATTCTACTCAGACCTTACCTAACAATCCGACCTTAGTTAGCATTATTACATAAAATTGCCATAACTGAAGTTACGAACCAAAATATATTAAGTCTCTATAACTGTATAGAAAAGCTAAACAAGCGTGTATATTTGTCTATGCGAGAACAATTATGCGATTGGCGTATCAAATGTTCATTATAGGAACGAATACCTATTAACAATGTTTCGTGAGAGCAGTATGACCGCGCAGGGCTTAAAACCGTACGAGTCATCATAATTACATCAGAGTCTATAAGTCCACGGCTGGACACAAACCTCTTCCAATTGTATTTACAGTTTATTATTATTATATCATCACGGCAGGTCTTAGTTATCTCACAGGTTAAGCAGAGTAGATTGGATGTCAATGTCTCTGTCTTTACTGATGTGATATAATATTATTTTTACAAAAATGTAATTCATTGGTCGATAAGATGTATCAAAATACATCGCAGATAAAATATACAAAATTAGCATAGTAATAATTATTTCTTACACATTTTGTTATTGCATGCAGTTAGCATCTAGAACTCATAAAAGTATGAGGTCCATAAATATATGAAAGTCATAAATATATGAAGCTCGCAAATGTATGAAAATCATAAATATATAAAGTTCATTAATACAATATGGGTATATAAAAGTCACAATAATGTCATACTCATAAATATATACAGGAAACACACAATTTTATAAAGCTCATAAATATCTGTGTATAATATGAAAGTGATAATTGCATCAAACTCACAATGTATAAAATACCTATACATACATAGATATAAAACTCACAGAATTTATACCCGTGTTGAAATAAAAAGCACATCAGTCTTCATTAGTCGTCATTACTACAATGATGGTGGTGGACAATTAGCAAATTTAAAATTATTCACATAAATTATTCATTCAGATTATTCATAGAAATTATTCATTCAAATTATAGGCGAGTCGGTTATTGACCTCACGTTTAGCATACAAATACATCTGGCTGCCAAATAATGTGAGCAAGGAAGTCACTGCATAACACCACACCATACCCAACACTACTTTTATGAACTTAACATGACGCTTGTAAAATTTATAATTCAAAGCCGTGATGTTAATATTAATTCTATTTCGTAGCTTACTGAAGATATTGAAATGTGTGTGCACTTAGACACACATATGTATTTGTATAATTTTTTTGTATGATGTATAAGTATTCATTAGTATCTAGATTACAAGAACTTGTATATATTAGTAATGCATTGTTTTTTGAAAATAAATAAATATATAACATAATGACATTCCGCAAATACCTTAAATAAGTAAATAAAACGAATATTCGTGTTTACTAGTGAAACGTTAAGCACTCTTTTTAATGACGATGATGATGTTGGTGATGACAATGATAGGCAGTATATAGCTTACGCCGGTTTCATCACAAAAAATTAAAATATGGAGAATTCCATTTCATATTGAATTGCATCAACACCCGAATTTTTATCTGTCCTTGATCATTAAATCAAAGAATTAAGACCGGCTCGTTGTTATACTTAAGTAGGAGTGATGACGCAACTTGCAGTTGTTTTTCTCGAAGGTACGAAAACCTAAGTAGACATCTGAAGCTACGAGTAGAATGTAATTGAAAACGAAAAAAGCGAAGTGGAAAAATTGCTACAAAGATCTTACCGTTACAATCGCACGAAAAAGATAAAGAGAGATATATTGACCAAATATGTTTGACTTGTAATTGTATGTATTACTATTCTAACTATAAATGTAAAATACAATCAATGAAAAACAGTTGTAATTATAGACTACAGTATTAGTACGTTTGAGAGGGAAAAGTAATATCTTCTTTAGCGATTATTCTTCAGCTTTCAGGCCTGTTGCGTTGCATCAATTATCTCCACAAATCATTTGCATACAATGTTATCTTCGGAATCAAGAATACATTTTTATCAATGACCCATAAGGGTCTCGATTTATTAAGGTTATATCTAGGTCCCTATATCCATGTTTCGCATCATTGATAAAATCTAAATAATAGTCAATAGTAAACAATAATTATATGCACCAGGGCATATTAATAGTTGTGTCTAGGTTGGCTGCGGTATACTGCGTTCAGCCCGTCTTCGGTTAAAAATTGCGGTAACTGTAAAATTATTTCTACATATTTAGCATCGACACACATCGTTATTTGCTAGTTCTATTGTAATTCAGGTAACCTTGAATGGATATAGTTACCTTTTCATTTCGTTATGTGAGTCAACGAAAGTTTATTGCAAAAGGTTAAAGACGCGGTCAAGTTAAAAACACAGTTAAAAAACTGTATTACTGAACTTTTTATCTACTAATTAGTAATGCAGTTGTGTAAAACAACGTAATATGTAGATATGTACCCAATGTATTTAAATTATGTTTGGTTATTTATGTTATATTTTATTTTTGTATTATTTTTATCAGCACGATTATTATTTTTATTGTTTAGGTATATACATGTAATTCTCTTCTATATATCAGTATAATGAAATAAAAAAGCAGGTGACATTTTAATTTACTTTAAACTATAACAACATTTAAGGAATAACATGTCAAGTAGCACAATGAATAAAAAAAAATCGAGAGATAAAATATAGAGTTCGAAATACTGCTCTATCATTAACAATTCCCATCCAATGAATCACATATCATAACTTTTTAAAATTTCTGAAAGATTGTTTCTCAGACATTCTCATTCCAATTTATACAAACAATTCGTTCATGTTACTTGTTCAGTCAAAATGTGATCTATATGAATGATGTTTGACGGTTACGTCAAAAGCGACGGTCTCACTCGTTCTCTCCGCGCCGCAGACACGGCACTGGGCTCTGAAGAACCAGGTGCATGCATAAACATATTGCTTTATTATTCCAATTCGTACGCCGCATATACTATGAATACATACTTAGTGACGGGTCGTATACTGATAATTAGATGTGTGAAGAAATACACGTCGGATGGAATAGAATAATTTATTAATATCTGAACCTTAATTTTTATCAAAAGTAAATTTTTACTCTACACCGCATTTGAAAACTATATTGAGTATAATACATATCTATCACATAAGTGTATAAATCATAAAGTAAAAAACATAATCCTTCTTGTTTATTGTGTTTTAACGTTACATACTCCCATTTTAAACGAAAGCTATCTAGATATGAAGTTATTTACAAATTACAAAAATGTATGAAATAATGAGTAATTAAAATTACGATAGTGTCTCATTTATGTAGTTATCACAATCTATCTGGTCAGAGAGATGAGGAGGAAAATAACGGTATTTGTTAGAAATGGTAGGTCGGAAATGGAAGGAAAATTTTTGTTCAACAGTATAACGTGGTCTAAAACGGGAGAAATACAATTTTTTCCACCCTTTTATCATTTCGCTGTTGAACAAGTAACACATTGTTGTAACGCAAATAATTTCCCTTCTTCTTCAGGATTACTAGGTATTACTCTTTTTACAAATTTCAAGTAAATGCATTGCAAAGTTTAGCGATTGTGACGTAACAAGCCAATTATTATGAAGTAAAAATGAGGCCTAAATTACTTTAGTGTTTATACCATTTATGTGGGCTAACTAGCCTTCCACCCTTGATTATTCCATTTCCAATATATCGTACTACTGTTGCACAATGTCATTCTATCATAATAATAGATTTTATAAGGTTAAGTGGTTCCATTTTGACAGCTTTACAAAGAGACAGTTACTATGAATTCATAATTTATAAACTAAATTACGTTAAACGAATTAAAATCGCTCTATGAACAATCCTAGTGTCATAAACTACTTTTTGACTGCCTCGTTGGTCGAGTGGTTGCAAGCGCAACTGCCGATCGGGAGGTTCTGGGTTCAAATCCCGAGTCGGGTACCTACTATTGGACTTTTCTAATTTAGAATTTCTAGTAGTGACTCGGAGTCTGGATTCGTGCCCGGTGTATGGCACCTATTCCATTGGGACTTAAACGTAACTGGTGAAACGTGGGAGTGTACTACACTCCTCTGCCTACTTCTACGGGGATTACAGGCGTGATGTTACGTTTAATAATAAATATGATTAGGGATAAGGCAGTATTTTTCAGGCAGGCAGAATTTTTCTGTATATTTTTGTGGAAACAGCTTTAGCTGTACAACTTTTAATAAAATTCTAAACACAGTCACGCAGCTTTGTTAACGTTAAGGCGGAACACACGAAGCAATTTAATATAGCTCTCTTAACCTCAGCACGGCGCGCCGGTAATGTTACTTTGAGTTCTAATTCTATCCTCATTAGGAGCACGTGAGGCGTCTACAGAAATAAACACACTACAAACTATTACTATTTCGTTTCGCTATTGTTCTACTTGCAAGGAATGTTATTATAATATTGCCGCTGCATTTCACAAAGCTTCCTTTTAGATTCCAGGAAGTTATGATGTTACGGCTCTATCTATGGAGGATCATAGCCGAGTAATGTTGCCGGACGTAGCCGGCTTTGTGCACGCTGTTTGTTGTACAACAAAATGTAATTTATTTGAATTATTCGGTTCAACAGTTCATGAATTAACAAAGTTTTAATCAAGACTTGGAAAGTTGCTAAAAGGTTACGATGTTCTATTGTTTTCCGTTCAGTGAATGTCTAGGAGCAGTGTTAGTCAAAGTTTAGGTCAATTTAGGAATTTCAAGCAAGTTCGGGCCGCTAGTGGCTTACACGCACACTCGCGTGCTCGCTTAACACACCCCTGCGTTATCTACCTAACGTGTTGCGTGTTTCAAATATTTGTCCATAAAACAATATGGCAACTATTTTAGGCATATGTCTTTCATATTTTTACTATGCGTATTGAGATAGATGCTGGTACGCAAAAAGTCTAAAGCTTGCCTACATTGACCAAAGCTGTCAAATATTGGCTGATTGGTTTTTCAGAAGCCAGATCAAGCACGTCAGGTCTGTGTATTTATATATCTGACACTTAGTGCTTCCCGCCTACCCTATAACCCGGCGTGACGACACAATAATAAGAGAGCACTTTCTAATTCATCATAATACAAACAGACCGAATATAAATTATTCGTCAGCACCGACCTTGTTTCTTATTCCTCGTTTGCTTACGTTTTCCCAGCTTTCCTACGCTCCGACGTGTTTTGCAAAATTAAAACCTATTACACGGTAGCAAGAGCGTCATAAACATGAGAGGTACGATTTATGACTGGCACCGCTGACTTACACGCGTCACGAAATTGACGTCGTGACGTCAGCCTCGGTGCGGAATTAGCTGAGGTGAATTTTAAACGTAGACTATCTTAATCGAGGTTTAAGAGAAATTACAGCAATAACGTCGCTTAACGGAACCACGTGGCGGTAAATCGCATTAAACCTCAAAATATTCTCACTAAGGCAAAAATATTACTAGAATAACATAAGGTATCGATACATTATTAGTATTTGAACATTAAAACAATGGTTATTAAGTTGGAAAATAAAAGTTTTGTAAATTTACTAAAGACGTAGGTAGCTACTGCACCTCAAATGGAGGTCAATACGGCTAAATACACCTAAATGATTAAACGGTAGACAGTTCTTGAATATACGAGCATATGTCGTGAAACAAAATCATCTGCTATCCCCCAGACTACTGACCACCGCCGTGGGCTTAGCAGTCATGTACAAACGGTAACAACGGCGCAACTTAACGGATAATGGATGATAAAATATCTGTGTATCATTTCAGAAATTGTGAGGTCTGCTTATTTCTCCGTAATTACGTCCGATGATGAGACTTAAGCGCCCGCATTAACAACTCCATTACCGCCACATGCTCAGTCGACGGACACCGCTGACGATGTCTTAAACAGAGAGGATGAAATATAGTGTCGCTAACGATGAGTGACGTAATCCGTACCGAGCGGCGCGCCGCGAGGGTGTTGAATGTTGAATATTGATAGTTTTCTTATGTCGCTGTCAATCGTTTGTGCCTACTTATTAATCCAACTTCTAAATATTCTTATTATTGCGACAGTTTGTGCTTATACTTGTCAGTATCTGGATGACCGAGCTCAGTTCGGTTTTGTTTGGTAAATCGTGTTTTTTGGAAATTATATTTAGATACGAATTACATACTGATGAAATCTGAATAATATTTTT
The DNA here is from genome assembly GCA_018246775.1 of Parelbella machaon machaon. Lineage (NCBI taxonomy): Eukaryota > Metazoa > Arthropoda > Insecta > Lepidoptera > Hesperiidae > Parelbella > Parelbella machaon. The sequence goes on from DWFV01000293.1 coordinate 9,314, forward strand.
CGTTTTTTTTTTTATAACCTTGTGCTCGTAGATAGATGGTGGCGAAGTTTACCTTTGTATTCTGATGATATTGTAGCAATTTTTCATTGCCTATAAACACGCACAAAACGTAGTTTTCTAATAATGAAACCTAGCTACATCGATTTGTCACCTTCGAAACACCCTGCATACTAAATTTCATGAAAATCGTTCAAGCCGTTTCCGAGATTTAGATTATACTAACTGTGCTCGCAACTTCGTCCGCAGTACTTGGACATTGCAACATTACTTTAATTTATAATTGTAAAATTCTAAAATGAAAGTAGCCTAAGTTTCTCCTTATTACATAACCTATCTGCCAGTAAAAGTGCCGTTAAATCGGTCCAGCCGTTCCAGAAATTAGCCGGTACAAACAGACAGACAGAGAGACAAAAATGGTAAAAAATGTTATTGTGGTATATGTACCGTGTACATACATATGCATTTAATAAAAAGCGGTTGTTTTAATATTACAACCATACACTCCAATTTTATTTATTTGTATAGATATACTCGTATATACATATACATACATACAAACGAGTATATACAAGAATTGCTCGTTTAAAGCGATTAGATTCTTTCACGCTTATACGGCTGGACGGATTTGGATGAAATTTACTATACAGATGTACCATGACACATAGACTATCGTTAGCAATAAAATTTGGCAACGGGCGGCGCTACCTAAGCAATCGATCGGACTATTATGTTTAATTATGTAAAGTAATTCTGTGTGTCCAATCCTTTTGGTAGTTAGATAAACATTCATCAATACGGTTCTTAAAAATCAATCGTTACGTGAAATCATATTTCTTTTCTACCAATAAGTAGGTATCTAGAACTTAAAATCCTAATAATTATCTAAAGTTACAACTGAAACGTTATTAAGTTATAAACATATATTTTTAAAGTAGAACCCTAAAGTTTCAAATTAAACGATTCTTACAAGTATTGAGATATTTAACCTGGACGCGAACGTGATACAGCTCCGCGGGCTAAGGCTTTTGATATTTCATCCTTTGCTTATACTACGAACGCAATAAGCACGTGAGAGGCGTACAGAGTGATTGTTGCTGTTGTGACGCGGTCGGCGGGGAAGTCAAAAGACACAGAAACGATTAAAGAACCAAGTCTAGGAATTTATTTCACATCGTTTACATCAACTTTTAAATCGTTCCATAATAGGATGTTTTTTCACGATGATTTCTTTCGCCCTTATTAAAACAAGTGATATAATTTAATCTTAAAATGCACATTTTTTTTGTTTAGATGCGTATCAGGACTTAAACTCAGGACCTCAGGTATGGCAGGCTGAGATCTGAACCACTCGGATGTCATTGCACCGTAGTAATACCTTAAGAAGTTAAATATAGAGCTTTTATATTTCAGTAATAACAGATCCATCCGCTGGTGAGATTTTATTTTAAATACAGATAAACATCTCCAATGGGACAACATCATTAACCACGAACAATCACACGCGCGATATGCCAACAGTCAGTGTGCGCACTTATTCGCGATCTAATGAAGAGCTGCTCGGCGGCAGGCGGGCGCCGTAGCGGAACTTACTAATGAATATTAATGTTATTACGTTTGAGAGTTGCGCTAAGTGAACCCGCAGGTTTATTCAACGTTTACATTAACAATGTAGACGTATCGATAAAATAATAAGTGTATCAAAGAATAGTTGATAGTATTCCATTCTTTTCCTATATTTATTGGTCAAGATTATAGTATGATATTTTATTCCATGTAAGTCGTGTATATTTGTTTAACGTATGCTTGTAGGTCATCGAGTAGTGGCCACGTCTCGACAATAGAAGCACAGGTCGTCGGTCACTCGGAAGCAGCCGGTTGGTGGCCACGAGAATCCAAAGGCCTAGGGTCGTGTGAAGTAGCACCCATTAGGGAAGTCTGTGTCTAGCATTGATGTTTCAAGGGTTGATGGATGGAGACCGAAATAAAAATTGCCCATATATTGATTTTACATTATTGCACTTTGATCTTAAATTCATGTGTATGTAAGAAAATAAAAGAATTGTTTTTCTAAATAAAATATTTTAAAAAATCTCCGTATACATTATAATTAAAACTCTCAGGCAATCGTACTCATCTAATCTGTTGGAACTCTATAAAGAATTGACATTTCTTCTTGCCTTATCCTTCTTACTTATTAATCTCTCTACCTATTTTACCTTCGTAACTTATCGAATTACAAAATACTCTTAAGGACTACTATCGGTTTTTGCTAATCTGCATAACTAGCGGAAAGATTTGAATCTTACTAACTAAAGAACATTGTCTGGCAACTTTGTATTTATTTGATTTATCCAATATATTTAATTAGACATGATAGCTAATTATATTACTGTACACTTGATCTGAAGAACTTAACAAGTGTTTGTTGATTTGTGAGCACCCTCTTTATCATCACTGTCATCAACCGCATCGGCCTCTCTAAGACCTGGCACCGAGCGAGGTCTTCGGCTACTTTTGTTCAAATTTTTCCGACTGTCAAGTATCTGCCAAGATACTTTGCTGATTAATGAAAATTATTGACACTATACAAAAATGTGTATCTGAATTATTTGATTTCCCCTCATCCTGTCTATCCCAAAGTGTATTGAAATCACGTCCACCGTCGGTTTTTGTCACTAACGAAACTTTCACCCTCGTCGGTTCTGAAGAAAATAAGCAATCTCGTCACCTCAAGCTTCCTGAAGCATGCTTACGTATTTACTGAAGCTTGAAGTACCAACTGACCTTGTTAACGTCATGCGAATATCCGAAGGTAACTTTTTTACGTTAACATAGACAAATAGATTATGGCTAAAACCTCCCACGAGAGGTCTACATCTACCAGTGGATTGAGACAGGCTTATCGTACCTAATAATGATAATGAAAAAATGTCACATCCGACTTTAAAAATATTTTTGAGAAAAAGGATTTCAGAGTAGAAAAAGGAATTAACTTGAATAAAAAAACTTGTGGGAATTATTTAGTTTTTTGATCTGTTTTTCTCTTTTTATAAATAGGTTTTTTTTCTCCGTTTTTCATCGATAACAGTGAGCTTCTTATATTTTTTTACAGATATCACTATATATTATATTTTATTATAGGAAACAAAACTGTAATTGTTAATTTAGATTCCTATTTTAGTTACTCTACAAAGTAAACTAGAACTCTATCGTCTCTCCTCCGCCCTCAAACAAACGCCGTCAAATTTAAACAATCTTTCCTCGCTACTCACTGCCATACCCATTCCACGGAAATCGACTTCAGAACTATTAATCGGCCGAGATGCTGCAATAATCATCTGTTCCCGCTACCCGTTCTGCGCGGCAGGCTTATGAGTTGTATCCGACTCGTCACGTTGCTGTTTGATGGGAAATGGTGCCTCACGTTGATAGTTCACTGAAATAATTGGAACTTGAAATAGTAAATTGTAACGAATTGTGTCTTGGTCGCCACCATACATTTTCATGTTTTGTAAATAATTTCGACAATTAATGACAGGTCTATGCAAAATTTGAAAAATGATCATTTTCTCCGATAATTTAATCTGTAGCATGATTAATATCGTTTAAAAAGACATGAACATTTCGTAGACTATACAACTTCCTTTTTACTGATATTATTTTATGGTGATTGGATAGTAATGCCTATTTTAACTTCATATACCTCATTGTGTACAAAATTCCAGTTGTAGAATAAATATATTAAAAAGTCGCGCATTAATCATCACCGCTCCCAGCTCCGGCGCGGAGAGCAGGACGATCGATAACCTGCCAGTATGACCTGGAACTATTAACGCATTAATGGCCAGCTATTAAATAACACGTCGTCCGATGCATTTTTACCTCAATAAATAAAAATATATATGAAGCAGAAAAGAACGCCCAGGTCAGAACGAAGACGAATGATATATTTTTACGATTAATAAAATGTTTGCGCTCATTAATTTATTTACTTTATTAGTTTCGTTGTCCTCGTGATTGAGGCTCACAATGGATTCGTTATTTGAAAATGGAAGTAATTCACAGTACCAAAACACGATTTTTAAATTTATTTCTTTAGAGACAATGAATGTATTTGAATATAAATGATAATATTTATAAGTAAAACAGAAACCCAATTTGAAACACTAAGTTAGAGATAAAATTTGTATAAATGTATTTCAACATATACATACGAGTAAGTTCTTCAGGTGTGAGAACATTATAATTCGCAGAATTTAACTAGGCACCTAGCTAGATGACGTAATTATAATAATTTTGATTATAATAATTTTCTACCTTTTTATCATTGCATTGTTGGAATCTCTCAAAATGAGAGGGCCTTCTTTCACAACGAGAGGGTTTAGGCCATAGTCTGTTACGCTGGCTAAGTGTGAGTTGGCAGACTTCACACATCTTACGTTTTTTTTATAAATTCTAAGTCGTGCAGATTTCCTAACTAAGTTTTCCTTCACCATTAGCAAGTGGCATTTAAACTTAAAACGCACTTTTGTAAATAGGTGCGCGCCATGAATTTGAACCCAGGAACCCCAGAGTGAGAGGCTGAATCCTTAACCACTAGGCTATCACTACATGACGATGACGTAATAGCGATGTACCTGATGTAACCTGAAGTAACTGAATAAATAATTATCTTATAAACTTATATTTTTAAGATTTAATTTAGTATGACAACATGTTACACACAAGTATAACAACAGCTAAGTTAATATCTGTCTTGTTGGTGTTGTAGGCGCAGGCAGAAGGCGAAAAGGGTCATTAAATCCTCGCAAATTCCAAGTTGAATTCTGCGCGTTATACAAATATGGAATAGCTCTGTGTAACTTAGAGCAGCAACGACCTGTAGCCGGAAATGACGCGCAACTCAAAGCGACGACCGTGCCACTGACAGGATGTTATGTCTATACTTCAGCTCGTAACGCTTTGAAGTACTTGTTACCTTCGCACAATCAGTGGAATTGTGTATACTTTGTTGCAAAACTTTACGTTTGTCTATTCCTATATAATTTAAAAGGGGATTGGCATAAGGGAAGTCCAAGAATACACTTGATTAAGGAAAAGTTATCTGTACAAAATTAATTTTGTAGGTAAATATAATTCATCTTTCATCTATAATTCATATTTATAAGGCTGTCATATATCATTTTGGCTTTTGCCGTGTGTAAGCAAGTTTGAAATGATGACTACATTATTAATGCTACATATTCATCTCATATGGAAATTAATGACGTCACTCTCCATTAGCGCTTCTATTTTTCATGCTCATATTAATGACGTCATCAGCGACGCTCATTGACTTGCCTAGTGATGTAATAGGGTGGTTAGCGACAATATGGGAGAGTAATGAGAAGGGATGATATTAATGGACATCATTCAAGTGGGTGAAGTGCCTCATCTATATGGGAGTATGTTGTATTTTACTAAAGTATCGCGCTTAGGTTGGTGCCCTCCTCTATGACTACAGAGATCCCGTCTGAAGGTCATGCCTAGTTTTACCACTGTTACCGAATTGGTAAATAAGTCAATTAACGTATACTAGGTAAGTCAAAGATCACTATTGATTCTGTGGCTAGTGGCCAAGTCTGTCCAGCTGGAGGCTGTACAACCTATTTCCATGTAATACGAGTCTTAAGATTAGGTATAAACACCTATTGTTAGCTTTGGAAGCGTCAGGTACAAAAGTACATTTTTCATTGCAATATCGTTAATATGCAATTTGTCAATAAAGCAAAGTTCAAATAAATATCGTTTTACTTGAATTTAACTTTTCTGTCCGAGAATTTTATTGTTGTAAGCAACACTATCAGGTAACGCAATAAAACAAGTGTGTTTTTTCATCATGAACTGTCGTAAATCTACGGTTTAAATGTAATAATGTGACCACGGATTTCTACAAAAATGAAACACAGTAACGTTAGACCTGAGCCCCACCTGCTGAAGTATTATCTTCCAACTATTTTGTAATTACATAATCTTTTGTAATTATATAATATTGTCAGAAACCGTATTAGATCGAAACAGTTAGGCGAGTGGGCGTGGCCTGAGTGACGTCAGAGGTGGCGAGATCGAGAAGTAACCACGTGATCATAGCTCCGGATCATAGTTCCCATTGAAGACCGGGTGG